>JAWNOU010000208.1:0-72323 GCA_035045725.1 Drosophila ezoana
ATCAATGCTCTGATAACCAAGCTATGTAATTCACCGGTACGTGGAGGGAATCGTACTTTCCATTGGCAAATACAAATATAATCAATTAAATTTAAAAATCTTTTCAACATAATAACAAAATAATTCAGTCTGTTGCGTTTCTCAATTTTATAACGCATTTCAAATATCATTTACAGCTTAAACTTTCATTTGCATTCAGCATTTTCTAAATTTTAACCTCCTTGAAATGCACAAAATTTTAAATTTTTAACATATTTTACAAAAAATTTTTGGTATTCTTAGTATCTTCTATTCGCATCTTTTTGTTCTTTTTCATTCTTTTTCTCATTTTCAATTTATTACAAGCTCGAAACAATTAAAAAATATACATATGTGCCGCGTAGTGTAAGCATTAATTAGAAATATTGTAATTTTCAAGGTGATTAATATTTTTAAAGGCTTATTTCCTTATTTGTTGCTGAGTATGTGAGACTTAAATCACGTTTCAAAGTATTTAAGCTCGTGATTACTTTCAAAATTTGGATGGTTTTAAGTTGCTTTTGATTTGGTTTTTGGGAGTTGTCTCATAAAATTTGATTACCATACATTTGTTTCACGGTCTTAAAGTGTTGCTCAATTCATTTTTTGTATTTTTTTCGCCTTTGATTACTTTGATATTTTGATTTTACTGTGCTATAATGTTGTTGATCAACTAAATAATAAATCCTTTCCGATATATGATAATAAGTATTAAAATAAAATTATAATACTTTATTTTTGCTTTAAATATATATGTCTTTTTCAGACAATTGTTTACATTGAATATATAGCCTGCTCTTAAGTCATACATTTCTGTATAGTTCTGCTATTGCGCTGCGCCCAAATATTTATTGAAAATTCTTTTTGTCTTTAGGTTAATCTTATTAAGGTTGGAGTATGTTTCAAATAGAGAATATGAAATGCATTTTAAAAAATTTTAACGTTTTTTATATCCTGTAACCTGCAGGTATTACAAACACTAAAAATATAATTGACAGTATAGTGTATGTGTATATGCCAAATCTGTTTTTATATATCTTCAATATGGTTTGGGAATAAATATGTTAGATGTATACATATATTTATATATATAAATCTTTCTCTTTGCGATGTCATTAAAAATGTTTAATATGTATATTTGAAAGTTTTTCCTATGTTTAGTCTTGTGATGAAGTTCCTTTTCAAATTTGTATTTTCAAAATTTATTACAGTTGGGTCGACCTGCATGTTTATGTTTTTGTTAAATTTCTAGTGAAGATTTCTTTTTAAAAAAATTTGCATCCAAAATATGTGTACATGTTATTTCTTTAATGCATCTTCATAAATTTTTTGGAAAATGCTAATCAAAAGATTTCTCTTATTCATTTCAAAGAACCCATACATTTGTATATAGATTTCTTTTAAATATACATTTATAGATTTCATATAAATATATATGTTCAAGATATCAACTTCTGTGTTCTTTCTGGACTGTGTCGTACTGTGTATGCTTTATATATCGTTTTTATACCCTGAACCCATTAAAAATGGGTAAAAGGGGTATTATGTTTGTGCAAAATCCAAATGTATGTAACAGGCAGAAGGAAGCATCTCCGACCCCATAAAGTATATATATTCTTGATCAGCATTAATAGCCGAGTCGATCTAGCCATGTCCGGTTGTCTGTCCGTCCGTCCGTCCGTCCGTCCGTCCGTATGTTTGGTTGCAAGGATCTCAGAACCTATAAGAGCTAGAGACTGGAAATTTTAGATGTAGATGCTCCTAGTTCCTACGCAGATCGAGTTTGTTTCCGAAATAATCGATAACTTGCCCCGTTTCCAAGTAATCGATAAAAATGTATATCGAAATCCTGTTTTTTAAGCAATTTTGGAAAATAATAAGAGCTAGAGTCACCAAGCTTGATATGTAGCTTCTAGAAAAGCATATATATATCGATTATCTTTCGTTTTATACCTATCTCCACCTCCCACTACTCTCTATCTAGTAAGCGCGCGCTGCATTTGGTGCTGGAATATGAGGGTTCAGGGTATCCCCTAGTCGGGAGCTCCCGACTAGAACCTCTTACTTGTTTAATATGTTTCTTTGAGAGCTGAGCTGATAGAACTCGTAGGGCTGTCAACAATTTTTTAAGCACAGCTGCAAGGGAATGTGTAGGGGTTATCTCTAACAAACTGTTAGAATCCGTTGCGGTGATACTCGCCACAACTCTTGATAGAGGTGCACATAGCGGAACGTCCAGTTGCATTAAACGTGCCAGCTACCTTGTTCAGCACATCGATGCCATCCGCATGAAGCTTCAAATATGGCCGTGAAGGGAGCGTCTCATAGAGCACCATTCGAAACTGGCTGTTCACAAATCTACAATCCGGGCTAAGTCGCATGCCCACTGCGCCGCGCTTCGCGGGCAACCAAGTGTCATCCGGTATAAAGAAACCACCATCGAGGGCGGCATAACCGCCACGCCCATTGTGTAGCTCCAAGTCGCCAATGATAATGCTTTCCTCGCCCCTGGAGTAGAAAACGGAGCAGCCCCTATAGCCAAGGCCACGTTCGTGCAGGATCAGCGCGCGAAAAGTCTCCGCCATGCGCGGTGCCACATCATTGCGCACCTCGATGAGCACACGACCTGCTGGCCTGCCCTCCATTTCCATGTCCAGATAGTAGATGGGAAAGTCCAGGGATATGGGACGACGGGCTGGCCCTACAGGTGCGGCTGCAACTGTTCTTGGGGTGGTTGCGGCGGCAGCTGCTGCAGCAGCTGCAGCTGCGGATATGCTGGGCATATCGAAGTTAAAATTGACGGTTTGTACACATGATATTGCTGTCAGTTGCATGCTTTGAGTGCGCTGCGTCATGCAACAAGCCGATGCGGAAAGCTGTGCCACATCTTTCCGTTGCTTTACTGTGGGTAGCTGCTGGTCTAGATTCAGCTGATTGTAGCCGGCTGAGCCGCCGGATTTCTGCAGGATGTCCTTGTCCTTGCGAATGCGATGGCAATTCGGCTGCCCCAACGGTAACAGCTGGGGCTTCAACATTAAACCGTCCTCCTCCTCCAGATAGATGTATAGCATCTGCCTTTTGGATTTTTTGCACTGCTCCTTCAGCTCCGTTCAGCAGGCGCAGCAGCTCACAGCGCGTGAAGTTGCCCTCGACGATGCCATGCATCTGCACCTGGTCAGTGTCGCGCAGCCATGTTGGCGCATGCTGCAGGATTGGCCGCTGCAAATGCTGCTGCACCGGGTCGCAGGCATCAAAGAGTTGGCGGAATAGCGACATATCGCCCGCGGCCAGTACTTCGGCATACTTTATGCGCTCCTCAATATAGCTCAGTTCCTGGCAGAGCAGGCGGCGCAAATTGTGACGCGTCAGTTCATGATTACGATGCTCGGTATCAATGACACAGTCGCGGCACAGCAGCCGCCGACGGGTGTGGCACCATGTCCTATTGGGCATGCCATGGACATTGCATAGCTCGTTGGAGCCGCGCAGTTGCCTATCAAAGCCCAACTCATTCAGCAAGTTAGGCCAGGCTGAGTTGGCTAGATTGTAGCTAAGCGGCTGCAATTGTTGCTCGCTCTGCATCTGCAGCATGGCCATGCCCAGCTGCAAAGCCGGCAGCTGCTGCAGTATAAACAGCAGACCCTCATTGGTGGGCAATACACCAATAGCCGGCAGAGGCGTATCCCTTCCACATTGGCGACACGACACCTTCAGGCAACCGCGCAGCTGCTCCAGACAGCCGGCGCAGTAGCTATGCCCGCAGTAAAGCTCCTTGGGCAACCTTGTGGCATCGCTTGGGTTATAAATGCGTCGACACAAAGTGCACTTGAGGAGCGTTTCCAGTGGCCTGGGTAAATCCATGTGTTGGCTAGAGAGGCAGAAGAGAAAGAGGGGAGAACATGAGAAATCAAGACTTCAATAGTTTCAATGAATTGGACTGAGAACTTCCCCCCACTTCCAAACCCAAACTCACACACGCTTCCAACAAAAAACAGACAAAAATGAAACGATGCAGAGGCCAAATAAATATTTAGAGCAATATTTCCACGTAATTTTTGTAATGGCAACTGGCAAGGGATTATTTGTTATAGTTGTCATGCACTTGAATGGGATTTGAATCCAGAACCACCTGAATGACTGGCTCTCCTAAAAAGTGCATCTAATGAGCAATGCTATTATGTTTAATTCCCTTATCGACTTGCAGAGGGTATTAAAGGTTTGATGGATTCATTATTAAGACTATTTGCTTCGTAAGTATGTTTTTATACCCTGAACCCATTGAAAATGGGTCATTTTATACCTATCGCCAACTCCCCGCTACTCTCTATCTATAAGCGCGCCCTGCATTTGGTGATGGAATAAGAGGGTTCAGGGTATCCCCTAGTCGGGAGCTCTCGACTAGAACCTCTTACTTGTTCTTAATTTATTTGTTATTTTTTCCTATATTCTGTTAAATAGATTTCTTTTTTAATTAAAGTCCAAATTATTACAAATCCCAAAGCAATATTTAGTCATGTTGGACTGATTTCTTTTTAATACAAGAGTTTAAATATCAGAACACCATATGCAAAGAAATCCCGTAATGGGAAACTAAAACGCTTCTTAAAGTTATTATTTATGCTGCCTACTTTTGGGCGGCACTTAATTAAAGTTAAGCAAAGTCTTGCAGAGCTTTGGCAAGTACAAATCAGTTAAATAGAATAAAACAGGAATATATATATTGAGTGAGATTGAATGATAACAAAGGACGAAGTCTTCTTTCAAAATTGTCACCTATTCAGTTTATCTATGTGGGTCTGGCCGTTTGTTCACAGATACCAATAAATTTGTTGACTGTCGCCTTCCGTCAGATAATATTGTTAGACAAACATGAACATGCACACACACACACACACACACACACACACCCACACACACATCCCATATTGTCTGACTCTCTCATTCTCTGGTTTTCTCCTGCTGCCCCCTCCGTTTTTGCTTATTTATATATTTGGTTGCATGCCTTTGCATATCACTCATACGACGCGTTGCAATGAGTCTGAACTCATTAAAACATTAAATTTATTAAATTATTTTCAAACTTCGGATGCGCGGCTTATTGAAAGGGTGATATTTCAGTCATCATTTTTGAGAGATAGTTCTGAAAATAGCTCAGTTTCGTTCTATACAAAAAATTAAATAAACTAAAACTGTAATTAGTAAACTTTTCAGCGACAGGTGCATTAAAATTTATCTCACCTGTATGCATTTTCAGTTATGAATGTAGATATTATTAAGCTGGAATTTGGAAAGTTCTTGGAAACATGTTATTATACCCTGAACTCATTAAAAATGGGTAAAAAGGGTACAATGTATTTGTGGAAATGTATGTAACAGCCAGAAGGAAGCATCTCCGACCTTATTAAGTATATATATTCTTGATCAGCATCATAAGCCGAGTCGATCTAGCCATGTCCGTTCGTCTGTCCGTCCGTCCGTCTGTCCGTATGTATGAACGCAAGGAGTTCAAAACCTATAAGAGCTAGAGACTTGCAATTTTTTCTGAAGGTCCTCCTAAAAATTAAAATCAATATCAAGCAAGCGCAAATTCCAAGAGTTTTTGAGCGTCTGCTATGAATTTCAGTTTGAACCCTACTGCGGAAACAATTTTTTTTTGTTGAGTAGAGTGTGTAGCAAGTAATGCGGTCAGTTTCAAGTTCGAGCCCTGCCAACGGAACTTTTTTTTTTCAATTTATATTTATTACCACTAACGAGCGCGTAGCGCTAGCTGCATTTATTGTTCAAATAAGGGGATTTAGGGTATCCCCCAGTCGGGAGCTCCCGACTATATTCTCTGACTTCTTACATTTGATATGCATTCCCCCTATTGCGAAACATCCATTCCTCAGGGTAGAAACGGCAGTCAACGGAAAAGTGACAAAGAAGTAACATAAGCACTTGGCACGGGCAAAACCGGGTAACACCACGTTGCCAGCCGAGTTTTCTAAAATAGGTTGCATGCCACATAGTTGCACATTTAGGTAACATGTTTTTAAAATGGGAAGCTTACCTTTTCCTTTTACACTGTTAATATTTAAAATCAATTTGTTGCCACCAACTTTCAATTATTTCTTACGTTTAAATTGAGTTTCAAAGTTTTCTAAAAGCAGCATTGATTTTGTTAGGCTACTAAAACAAACATTTTATGCCTTAGTTCTCTTTCTTTTTGATTTACATATATAAATTCTTCTATTTGTATAAGTAGAAATTTATTTGGTTTTTGTATAAGTTAATTATCTGTAGTTCGAGAAGTCATTCAAAAGTTTTTCACAGTACACTTGCTTGCTGTTTTTTTATACGGGAAACACTTGTCAGTTATAGTAATTGTAACTGTATTTTGATTTTTTTATTGTTTTTTCCTTGTAGTTTTTGTTGTTTGTGAAGTGTGGGAAATAACTTATTTCCCTCACACAGAAATCAACTAAAACGAGTTAATAGTTTGTTGTTGTTGTTCTTCTTCTTATTGCTGTTATAGTTGTTTCAGCGTTGCGTGCCGTCGCATTGCTTCGCGCGCGTTCAAGAGCTTAGCGGCTGCGTGTGCGTACCGTTCAGAATTTCATTTGCAAGTGCAGTGCGAACCTAGCGCAAGGCACTGTTATAGCCAGCACGCAACAGGCTGAGCGAGGAGAGGCAGAGCCAGCTTTCGCTCTCTTAGTTTTTGCTGTGCGGGAGTTTTTGTTGCTTACCCTGTTACGCGCTCAATGTCAACGTCAAGTTGCGTTGCATTTTGGTTTCCGTCTGCACCTCTCCTACCCTTGCTCGCGTTGCAGCTTCGTTGCTTTGCCTTCTATTCAGCTTTTGAATTTGACTATTGGGTGCTCCGGTCAATTCGGCACGTATTAACAGTTAATTCAACAAATGTCTGGCTGTGGGTGTATGTGTGCGAGTGGGTGTGTGCTGCTTGTTTGTTGGCCTTGTAGACATTTGCTATATTACCTGCAGCAACTGTTGCCCCATTTAAGAAATATGCTTTGGTAACTGGAAATGGCATCAGCTGCAGCTCAGCCACAATTCGTATGCGTGTATGTGTGTGTCCTTTGGTTAATCAAGTTGTAGGTACATGGTCGGACTTTCAACATTTTTGATTTGATGTCTGGTGTATGTGTGAGTTTGTCAATGAAAAAATCAGAAGTAAAAGGTTGACTTATTTGCATATATACATAGTATATCTTAAATAAAAAGGAGTCAACTTTTTATAATACTACCAGAAAAATTTTTTTAATTATTTTCTCTTAAGAGAAAATTTAAAATATAATCTCAGAATCTGATATAATATGGAAATCCAAACCAAAACCGAAAGGTAACCTACATAAAAATGTACCAAGTATTCTTCTATTGAATTTTTGGTAGTTTGTGGTTTTATATACGACTATAAAAATGTGAATGTAGTAAGTAAAAAAAAATTGAGTGTAAACTCCACTAATAAACACTCCTATTAGGCGAATACATCTACTGGGCGCAGATTTTCTCTCAATCAATTAAGAATCGGGCCATACCCATACTTCCACAATAAAACCCTGCTCTTGGGCGGGAAGAATGACCTGACTATCGCTGTCCGACAAAGAGAGTTTTCGATGTTCTATTTATAAGCTTGTACTTTTGGTTTAACTGACAGCACATTTTGTGTAGCATCTTTTAGGCGCACGTTGGAGCTAAGGCGGATTTATTCTTGAATCGATATTTACAACGATGGGGAAGGAGATGATTAAATAATACGCTTCGTAGGTAGGTCATCGTGGAGCAGCCTTCGGAGGCGCCTTTTACTGATGGCGTCAGTCAGGACCCTGGCGGCCGTGTTCGGATGCTGCAGCAGCTTGTCGGCGTATCGGCTGCTAAACAAGTTTAACTAGACTACGCTTGGACCACTCTTTTGCGGAGCAGATGGTGTGCTGAAGCCGTGCGCTTAACTTGGATAGCGTATGTCCAGATGGGCGTTACCATCGTTTAAATGTGCAGCGCCTTTGTGTAAATGTGGAGCTTGCTTTGGGGTTTCAACAACCAGTCGAGTTTTTGGAGCCTTCTTAGGCATTTTGCTTTTGTTGCTGTGATGTGGGACCCCCATATCAACCTTCGGTCCAAGTGGACACCGAAGTAGCAAAATGACCTGTATTGCTCAATGGTTCCTCCATCGAACCAAAGCCCATGGCACCTGTTTGGGCGCAGCGTAGTGGGACGCAAGCGGACTTGGCACAGTTCATGGCGACGTTTATACTGCAGCAGCCAGTCCAGCTACGAAGGCGGTGTTATCCGCGTATGTTGCCACCAGCAGTCTCGCGCGGCTGAGGGCTGAACTGCTTTGTCCTCATGTGGGGAGGTCGACCGTGTTGAGCGTGTACAGTACCGGGCCGAGGACGCTGCTTTGTGGGACAACTGAGCTTCGGTCTTTGACGGCCTCGCTGAAGGTGCGTCCTGCCAGGAATGAGCTCAAAATGCTGAAATTTGACGCAGGGAGTAGGGCTTGAATTTATATTAAAGGCCATCGTACCAGACCTTATCAAACGCCTGTTTAACGACGAATTCGTCATTTTCAAATGGCTCCAGTACATGGTTGACCACTCGGTGGACCTGCTAGGGGCAGCCACGAGACTTGCTAAAGCCAAACTGATGGTCGACTAAGTAGAAGACGCTCAAATACTTTGGAAAGCGTTGATAGCAGGCTTATTGGGCGATAAGATTCCAGCTGAGTTAGCGGCTTACCGGGTTTGGCGACCATAATTATATTCGCACATTTCCACTGCATCGGGAAGTGACCAAGCCTGATCATTGTGTTGCAAATCATAGCGAGCGCCTTGATGCCTTTGCGTGGGAGTGCCTTGGCTGCTCCGTTGTCAATTTTATCGCATCCGGGGGTCTCCTTCAGCTCGAGCGCTTTTAACTGTGTCTCAATTTCAGCAGGGGAAATGCTCCTTATTGGGAGTGCCATCTGCAGTGGCATGATTCAGCCACTTTACGGCACTGTGCAACATCTGCGAAGTGGATGGGCGTGAAGGTCTCTTCCAGGTGGTCAGCAAACGCGTTGGCCTTCTCCTCGTCCGATCGGAGCCAGAGGCCAGAATGATCCATGATCGGGAAGGTAAAAATTGGTTGCCTTTTAATGCTTCTGGTGAGTTTCCACACTGAGAAGGTGCTGTTGTCGTCATGCCCAGCTGTTTCTAGGAGGCTAACAAGGTTTTCCCTTCGGCTCCTAGCCAGTCGTCGGACTCGCTGACCATTTCCGGCCTGGCAGAGGGGTCGCCGTTCCGGATGTACGGTCTTCTCAGACGGCTTTTGATGGCGAGGAGACTCCTGGCTTTGGGCTTAGCAGTGAGCTTCTAAAGGTGTGAGGGCGAGGTGGAGTTTGCGGGGCTGCACTTCTGGCAGTTTCTGTTTTTTCCGCTGTCAGGTGGTCAACCAGGTCTAGTTCGCTCCTTTAGCTCTAAGAGTAGTGGAAGGTGATCCGAGGTCTAGTCCAGACGGCTTCTTATTCTCAGCTGTTTCTGTCTGAATCCCTTGTAGAGCGCGAAGTCGAGTGCACTTGGTGTTGCAGTAGCTCTCTATGGGTAGTCCGTTGCCTCTTCAGTGGCTACAACTTTGGGTCCGGTAGTTTCCCCACCAGAGATGTTTGGCGTTCCAGTCTCCCGCCTCTTAAGAGTATTGGGCCGAGCTGGTCGAAAAGGGCTTGAAAGTGTGGCTCAGTAACTCTCAAGGCCGGAGGTCAGTATACTGACCCGAGGTTGAAGTCGCCTACATCAGATTCGAGTCGGATAACAGCAGCTTGCATATGCCAGTTGCAGGACGACTCAAGTGGATGGTGGGACAAGGCCTACATGATCAGTAATGCTGCTCCTTCCTGTTGGCAGTTTAATGAGTTGTTGGCGGTGTGGAGAGTGTAGCCTGGCACTCTGAGGGTGATAGGAGAGCAAAAATGAGTCTCCGTGAGCAGAAACACATCGATGTGGTGATCGATGAAGGCTGAGATCTCATTCGCATTCGAAAAGACTCCGTTGGCGTTCCACAGTGCTAACCTAAAGGAGTTCATTTTAGACACTGTTATTTTTTGTGCTAGTTTTAATTAGTGCTTGCTTAGTAGAGTCTCTACGAGAGACATCCTTTACTAAATCTGGCGAATAGTTGCTTCAACCTGAGCTCAGCAGCTGGATGGATTCGGCTGGGAAAATCCCATATAGATTGGTTTGTTATAGGCTCTATTAAGCTGGGTGTTTATGCGGACAACGTGGTGCCCCTTGTCTGCCAATTTCGCTGAAATATCTTCGGACGGGATCTCGTCGTGTATGTTTCTTAGGACTATGCGGTTAGGCCGGTCCCCTGTCAGTTGGTGGTGGTGAAGACGCAACCGCTCTCGCGAAGGTGCCTTGCTATCTCTCGGTAATCGTTTAGAGCGTGGCGAAGCCGACGATGCCTGGCACAGTTGTTCTGGGCACCTTGGAGAAAACACTGCAACAAAGTGTTACAGTGTGACAGTTTGATATATTTTGAGTACAGTGTGTACTCTATATGTGCGCATATCACAGACGTTATAAATTGAAGACGTAGGATTACGGTGGTTTGAATTGTTTGACGCCATTAGTATTTGTTATTAATTTATAGTTGTGTCAGCACTGCCACAGACAGTGACTGGCTTGCCAGCATTGGCTGTGCTCCTATTGGCTTTGTGCTTTGCTTTTGTAAGTGAGACTTGGCAAAAGCTCTCTCTCGAATAAATATATACATATAATATACGTTGCCATGAGCTACATTTAGACATAGGAAACTTAGTGCAAAGAAAAGGGACAAATAATGCCACTGTGCTTCTTGAGGGTCTCTCTGTTGGTCCTACAAGTCATCTAAATTCGACCAATTGAGTTGCCTGGCAGCCAATTTTTTTCGCTGTCCTTCGTTAAATGAGTGCCAAACCAATGGAAAGACAAAACATTATGCATATCTGAACTATATAAAATGCGAGAATTCTGTTTACTACAGTCTTGCCTGCAAAACTTCCCAGCTTCTACCAAAAAAATCCAGTTTTATTTCTGAAATGGCCAGAGAAATTTTTTGGTATTAGTTACAGCATATATATCTAGCATACATTTCTTTACTCTATTAACAATCTCCTTACTTTATTTTTTCCTATTATTGTATTTTCTTAAATAACATAGCATATTAAGATTATTTTTAATTTTATTTAAAAACACTTTTTTCTCTACTTTCACACTTCTTCTTAGATGTAGGCTCTAATAGCGTCACAGACAAAATAAGCTGTGAAAAGGAGCTCAGCTGGCCGGACTGGCAAATCCTCCATCGTTCGGTGAGGCTATTAGAAAATTGTTTAGTCTAACTTGGCTTTTAGCATTTAATTTTTCACTATGTATCTATATTCTATTGAATAATGAGGAAGGCACTCGTTCCCTCGACCATTAATAAATAAATAAATAAAAGTTATTTATTTGTAACTACTAATGTATTTTATTTTTGTGTGCTTGTCTAATTAAAAAAGTTTAGAGACTTAAAATTTGAAATATATTTTCTTGCATATGTCGGAGTCTCAGTATTATTCTCTATTTTATAAATTTTCAGAGCGCAGCGAGTTTCGATGTGTACGCTAGGCGTTTCCGGTAGCAATAGAACGCAACGTTCTTCCTTTTCCTTGGTATCCCATCGAACCACACTCGGCGACATTGTCGCCTCGCCGTGACAGTTCTAAGCAAAGCGACAATAATGCTTCTAGAACAGTCGCAGCATACAACTTCATTTGACATTCCAAATCATTGTGAACTACCAAATATTTTGACATTCCCAATCATTATTGTGACAGTCCACGTGCAACCACACTGACATTCCGAATGCACCAACATTCTTCAATTATCGATGTATTACGAATATTTTATTTTTTATACCCTGAACCCATTAAAAATGGGTAAAAGGGGTATTATGTTTTTGTGCAAAATCCAAATGTATGTAACAGGCAGAAGGAAGCATCTCCGACCCCATAAAGTATATATATTCTTGATCAGCATTAATAGCCGAGTCGATCTAGCCATGTCCGTCTGTCTGTCCGTCCGTCCGTCCGTCCGTCCGTCCGTCCGTCCGTCCGTCCGTATGTATGAACGCAAGGATCTCAGAACCTATAAGAGCTAGAGACTTGAAATTTTAGATGTAGATGCTCCTAGCTCCTACGCAGATCGAGTTTGTTTCCGATAATCGATAACTTGCCCCGTTTCCAAGTAATCGATAAAAATGTATATCGAAATCCTGTTTTTTAAGCAATTTTGGTAAATAATAAGAGCTAGAGTTACCAAACTTGACATGTTGCTTCTAGAAAAGTATATATATATCGATTATCTTTCATTTTATACCTATTGCCACCTCCCCGCTACTCTATATCTATAAGCGCGCGCTGCATTTGGTGTTGGAGTATGAGGGTTCAGGGTATCCCCTAGTCGGGAGCTCCCGACTAGAACCTCTTACTTGTTTACTCTTATTTTTTATGGAAATACTTTCTATGACCCTTTTAAAACAAATTTAAATCCAATGAAATAAAATTAATAGAACATAAAGTTAAAGTGCGTTCAAGTATCTAGAAATTATTCGAGTCTTTGATTAATGGAATTATATATTATAATAGTAGGAATGCTATATTATGCAAAGCTTAGGATTTTTTGTTAATGAAAGGTAAAATTATTTAAATTTCAAATCAATATTTAGTCATGTCACACTGATTATTGTTTAAATATCAGCATACGGTATACTACCAAAGAAAACCCATAAAAACAAGTTTAAAGCCTCTTAAAGTTATTATTTATGCGGCTTACTTGTGGGCACTTAATTAGAGTGAAACGAAGTCTTGCAGAGCTGACAATTTCAGAAATTTTGTTCACGACTTGCCTCAGGAAAGTACAAGTCGGTGAAATAGAAAGAGACATGAATATGTTTTTAGAGTGAAATAGAATGATAAACAAGTAAGAGGTTCTAGTCGGGAGCTCCCGACTAGGGGATACCCTGAACCCTCATATTCCAACACCAAATGCAGCGCGCGCTTATAGATAGAGAGTAGCGGGGAGGTGGCGATAGGTATAAAATGAAAGATTATCGATAGATTTCTAGAAGCTACATGTCAAGTTTGGTAACTCGAGCTCTTATTATTTACCAAAATTGCTTGAAAAACTGGATATCGATATACATTTTTATCGATTACTTGGAAACGGGGCAAGTTATCGATTATCGGAAACAAACTCGATCTGCGTAGGAACTAGGAGCACCTACATCTAAAATTTCAAGTCCCTAGCTCTTATAGGTTCTGAGATCCTTGCGTTCATACATACGGACGGACGGACGGACGGACGGACGGACGGACGGACGGACGGACAGACAGACGGACATGGCTAGATCGACTCGGCTATTAATGCTGATCAAGAATATATATACTTTATGGGGTCGGAGATGCTTCCTTCTGCCTGTTACATACATTTGGATTTTGCACAAAAACATAATACCCCTTTTACCCATTTTTAATGGGTTCAGGGTATAAAAAGGTCGAAGTCTTCTTTATAAAGTGCCACTTATTCAGTTTATTCACAGATAACAATAAATTTGATGCCTGTCGCCAGCCGTCAGACAATATTGTTTAAACAAACACGCCCAACAACGCACGACACACAAATGAACAATAATTTGTGTGCGTGTGGGTTGTGTTGTGGTTTAGCTGAGCTGATGACAGAGTTGTCTGCCTCTCTCCTTCTCTTGTTCTCTCCTGCTGCCCCTTCTGGTTTAGCTTATTTATATATCTGGTTGCAAGCCTTTGCATATCACGCCTACGACGGGTTGCAATGAGCCTGACCTCATTATACCCTGAACCCATTAAAAATGGGTAAAAGGGGTATTATGTTTTTGTGCAAAATCCAAATGTATGTAACAGGCAGAAGGAAGCATCTCCGACCCCATAAAGTATATATATTCTTGATCAGCATTAATAGCCGAGTCGATCTAGCCATGTCCGTCTGTCTGTCCGTCCGTCCGTCCGTCCGTATGTATGAACGCAAGGATCTCAGAACCTATAAGAGCTAGAGACTTGAAATTTTAGATGTAGGTGCTCCTAGTTCCTACGCAGATCGAGTTTGTTTCCGATAATCGATAACTTGCCCCGTTTCCAAGTAATCGATAAAAAATGTATATCGATATCCTGTTTTTTAAGCAATTTTGGTAAATAATAAGAGCTAGAGTTACCAAACTTGACATGTAGCTTCTAGAAAAGTATATATATATCGATTATCTTTCATTTTATACCTATCGCCACCTCCCCGCTACTCTCTATCTATAAGCGCGCGCTGCATTTGGTGATGGAATAAGAGGGTTCAGGGTATCCCCTAGTCGGGAGCTCCCGACTAGAACCTCTTACTTGTTATATTTAAATTGCCTTAAACGGAAAATCCTCTTATTTCCTTTATTGATTTGAGAATGTTAACTAAAATACTTTAAGGTTAATTTTATTTTGCCGAGTCGATCTAGCTATGTGTCCTATGTGTCCCTCCGCCTACCCGTATGTTTGTAAGATCGACTATATCTTTAGGACGATAATACCTACCTAATACCAAAATCCATCAAGATATCGATGTTCAGCAAAAGTTTTCTCAGTAGTATCTCGTATTATAACACCTAGACATTCTTAACTACTCTGTTTTTTCTGTATATTATAAAAATTGAAAGAAATATTCACTCTTTCAATATCTACAAGCCATATATCTCCAAGACTATCCACACAGTTGCAAAAATTTAACAGATACAGCCTTGGCTTTTGGTATATACACACATTGAAATGCCCTCGTGAAGCCAAGAAGGAAATTTAGGTTTGGTTTCGTATATGTACAGAATGTACGAATTTATGTTCAGGCAATTAGGCGCTGCCTCTTCGCCTTGAACTGCATTGCTTGTTTTCTTTTTGAGCAGTTGCAGGAGCAACAAGGCACAGCAATTATCCTGCCAGGCATTTTGTGTGACGCTTAAGTCAGAGCAGCAGTAGGTCCTAGAAACACGACCGCTGTACAAATTTATGTATCTCTGTGGCAACTAGTTTGACAACCTAAGCTTGCCGCAAGTCCTGGCTGCCACTAGGTCCTTTCAGAAAGCTTCCGGTCCAAGACAGCAGATGTAATTTTCCTTATTCTTCTCTCTTCCTCTCGCTCTCTCTCTCTCTCTTTCTGTCTCTCTCTCTCTTTCTCTCTCTGCTGTTGTCACTTAGAGATGTTCGAGTTTCTTAGAGCATTGTTCGCCATTGACCAGCTGCTTGACCGAACGCGTTGCGGAATCGGTCCCATATCTTTTTTTGCTGTTGTCTCATTTTTATGACTTGTTTTGATTTTGTATTGCAATAAGCTGTACATAAGGCATGCTGCCCGTTTCTATATTATTATTGTTTTTTTTTTTTTTTCGAGTAGGCTTGTCACAATTGTGCACTTAAGTAGACAATCCAATCCAGTCCAATTTTGAAATTTAAGAGTGCGTTAGCTTAAGCCTGAAACAAACTGAGTGCTGTGATTCCAATTTATGAAAATACTATCGGTTAGCAGAGCATGTTTCGGTTAACAGTGTATCACGAAGCAAACAGAAATCTCGAATTTTAACATTACCCTTAATTGATAAAATGTAATAATAGCCTTATTCCACTGTCCACATTTCTTACACATTTTTTAAAAATGTTTGGTACGTTTTCCCATAAGAAATCACATTTGCACATTTTTTAATATGTATGTATGTATTTGTTACGAAAATCTCGTGGTTATTACGATGAATTATCGAATTTTATATCGATGTTATGAAAATTTTGAAAGTATTGTTACTAAAAACACCTGATATAGCAACGAGGGCAAGCGCTAACTTTAAATTATAATTTTAAATTTTACTCCACAGTTGTTAACATTTAAAGTTGTCCAAATCCCGAAAAGAGTCCATTAAATGGAGACCCTACTTCCGGGCTGTATTATTTGCTTTTGAAAGAAAAACTTTGTGACGCTTATGTAAATTAAAGCAACGCGATCAACTGATTATTTAAAGAAGCGGTACTTTTGTCACTCACATGTTACCCGCAATCGATGGAAAACAAATATGTGAAACCTGAAAAAGTGGCATTTCCTAAGAACAAGGGACAAAGGCTATACAGTGGATAACCCGCATAACGAACATTTCGCATAACGAACACATTTTTTTGGGAAAAAAGTTTTTCTTAACGAACGAAATTTCGCATAACGGCCAACGAAAAAGGGGGAAACCTTAATCGCATGTCAAATTTCTGTCTGCAGACTTAACAGTTGCTCAACAGTTGATATAAAATAGAACACTTGGAGTTTGCTACACGAACTGCTCCATCTACATTCTCTCAACATGTTCAGATAGCATTTGAGCAATCCATTTCAGATTTTCTCCTTCCGTCCTATGCATATTCAGTTCCTTAAAAACTTTTTACGTTTCATTTGAATTTTCTTTTAATAAAAGCTGAACTTAAATATTTGGGAAAATTTTCAGTTCTTTAAAAGTTTTGTTGCATTTTATGTGACTTCTTTTCAATAAAAGTTCAAATTGAAACATATTAGAGTGTATTTTTTCGACCTGGAACACATTATTTTGTTTTACATTGATTTATGAATAATGGTTTTGCTTAACGAACGTTTTGCATAACGAACAAGATACTGGAAACAAGTCTGTACGTTAACCGAGGGTCGACTGTATATCAAATCGATCCGATCAGCTGTTTGTTTAAAGAAGCGGTACATTTGCCACTCACATGTTACCGACAACAGACAGTTGCCAATGGAAAATCAATGTGCGTCAAATTAGCGGCGGTGACTTAGCGACGATTTTTGGTACTTGGTATCGGAAAAGGGATCGGTCACTTTTAAATGCATTTATTATGTTTTTCAGCACAGAACCTAATTGGGTCATTGTCCCTGAGTTGAGAAATTATGGTTAAAAAAAAAGGTTGATTTTTTCCGGTCATTTTTTATGGGGCTGACATCAATTTAAATTTATTAAGTTCTTTGCTTAAAAACATAAATAAATGCATTTAAAAGTGACCGATTCTTATTCCGATACCAAGTATGTACCAAAAATCGTCGCTAAGTCACCGTCGATAAGCCTCGTATTAAACTATAGTTGTCTTAAATACTGAAAATGTATAAATTGTTTTTAATTTCGTCTGTTATAATAATAATAATAATAGCTATAATTATTTCTTGAAAATTTTCGTTGAAATCATGATTTCGCATACTATACTCGAGTCTTTTATACAGTTCAATTGAGGCTGTGACGTCATGCACATATAGAGCGTAAAAGAGGCGCACTTGTTGACTTAACAATCTCTTCATTTAGCTGTGTTCACTCGCTGTAGTCAAAATGATTTGACACCAATCAAATAGATAAAAAGCCACTAAGCAAATAGAAAAAGCAGACGATTGAACCCAAACTTTTCCATATAAGGTTAAAGATAGTGATAATTGATAAGCGGCAATAAAAACTTTAAACATTGAATTGTTGCCAAATGCTGGCAAAACCATGTTCCGTTGTCATACAATAGCGCCGCCAAATTGTCCACAGAGCAGCTTGGCAACAACCCACGTCCCTCCATTAATGTGATCGAGGATGCGGTTGATCTGCAGTTGCTTAAATCTGATGGCACCATCAAGCGTGAACGCGATAGTAAGCTGTAGGTGCAAAAGAGGAGGAGATTTTCATTCTCATTCTCATTCTCACTTGCCCCTGTTGCCGCATCAAGCCCGGCTGTCGGGAGCATCCTTCGTGGCCCAAGGGCATCTGCTCCAAGTGTCAGCCGTCGGTCATAACGCTCAATCGTCAGACCTATCGTCACGTGGACAACGTTCTGTTTGAGAAAACCAAAATAGTGGAGCGCTTCTTGAACTATTAGCGCACCACGGGCCATCAGCGTATGGGCTTCTTATATGGCACTTACGAGCAGCATGCGGATGTGCCTTTGGGCATACGCGCCAAAGTAGCGGCCATCTATGAGCCGCCGCAGGAATCATCACGCGATTCGATTAACATCTGTGCAGATGAGGGCGCCGATGAAGTGGATGCCGTAGCCAAAGCATTTGGACTTAAAAAGGTTAGTTGCCTGTACAATTTTCTGTTTGGATTTGTTAATGAATTAAATTAATGCGACAGATTGGCTGGATCTTTACGGATCTGATTACGGAAGATGCCGGTGCCGGTGATCAAACTAAGTAGGTGCACATGGAAGGCTATGCTGTGACCGCTCAGTGCATGGCCCTGGTGTCTGATAATTGTCTGATACCCACCAAGGATACCCCCGATTTGGGTTATGTGCGCGAATCGACTGATAAACAATATGTGCCGGATGTTTTCTATAAGTTACTTGTCATATCTGTAAAAAAGATACCCTAATATGATCAGATAAGTGATTGTAAAAGTGATTCCTTATTCAAAAACAGAACATTTTCCTACTACTTATTACAAACATGTATGGAGTCTGGCTATATTTTGTTCTCTAAAAATTTCATGCTGGGCTCAAATCTGTCTTTTGTTTTGAGATAAGAAGGCAAGAGACGCATGGAATTCCGTAAAAAGTACATTAGGGGTTTCCCTTAGATAACGTAAAGAAAGCATTAAATGCGAATACCTGAGTATATTTTGAGGGAAAAACCATTTTACTACGATATTGAAATGTTGTAATGTAATTTGTTGACATAACCAGATGTGGATAAAAAGGATGCTGCCTTTAATTCAATTGTTGGGCTTTTGAAACAAGTTTAATGTGTTTCGTACCCTCACTTTTAATTGTATATATAGACATTTGCTGGAACAACATTTGTTGAAATATTCAGCTTTAACATTTTTCATTGTGACACATATAATTAAAATGGCTTTGCTTTAAGCTTATATGCGTGTATATATAGACATCAATAACTTTCAAATTTAATTTTTAATATATTGATTTTTTGGCACAGTTGTCCCATCAATGCTCTGATAACCGCTATGTAATTCACCGGTACGTGGAGGGAATCGTACTTTCCATTGGCAAATACAAATACAATCAATTAAATTTAAAAATCTTTTCAACATAATAACAGAATAATTCAGTCTGTTGCGTTTCTCAATTTTATATCACATTCCAAATATCCGGCACAGCTTAAACTTTCATTTGCATTCAGCATTTTCTTAATTTAAATCCCCTTGAAATGCACAAAATTTTAATTTTTTAACATATTTTAAGCAAAATTTTTGGTATTCTTAGTATCTTCTATTCGCATCTTTTGCTCTTTTTGTTACTAATTCTAACTGTCCTACAATACAAGCTCGAAACAATTAAAAAATATACATAGGTGCAGTGTAAGTATTAATTAGAAATATTGTAATTTTCAACATGATTAATATTTTTAAAGGCTTATTTCCTTATTTGTTGCTTGCGACTTAAATTTTCTTTCAAAGTATTTAAGCTCGTGATTACTTTAAAATTTGGATGGTTTTAAGTTGTTTTGATTTGGTTTTTGAGAGTTGTCTCATAAAATTTGATATACATTTGTTTCACGGTCTTAAAGTGTTGCTCAATTCATTTTTTGTATTTTTTCACTTTGATTACTTTGATATTTTGATTTTACTGTATACATTGTTGTTGACCAACTAAATAATAAATCCTTTCCGATATATGATAATAAGTATTAAAATAAAATTGATACATTTTAGATGTGCTTAAAATATATATGTCTTTTCAGACAATTGTTTACATTGAATATAGTCAGTTTTAAGATACATTTCTGTATATCTTATATTAAGTTAAGCTCCAACATTATTGAAAATTCTTTTGTCTGTAGTTAATCTTGTTGCTGTTGCACTAAGCATTTAGAGAATATGAATGCATTTTAAAAAAATTTTAACGTTTTTTATATCCTGTAACCTGCAGGTATTACAAACACTAAAAATATAATTGACAGTATAGTGTATGTGTATATGCCAAATCTGTTTTTATATATCTTCAATATGGTTTGGGAATAAATATGTTAATGTATACATATATTCATATATATAAATCTTTCTCTTTGCGATGTCATTAAAAATGTTGACATGTATATTTGAAAGTTTTTCCATGTTTAGTCTTGTGATGAAGTTCTTTTTCAAATTTGTATTTTCAAAATTATTACAGTTGGGTCGACCTGTATGTTTATGTTTTTGTTAAATTTCTAGTAACATTTCTTTTTAAAAAAATTTGCATCCAAAATATGTGTGTTATTTCTTTAATGCATCTTCATAAATTTTTTGGAAAATGCTAATCAAAAGATTTCTCTTATTCATTTCAAAAACCCATACATTTGTATATAGATTTCTTTTAAATATATATTTATAGATTTCATATAAATATATATGTTCAAGATATCAACTTCTGTGTTCTTTCTGGACTGTGTCGTACTGTGTATGCTTTATATATCGTTTTTATACCCTGAACCCATTAAAAATGGGTAAAAGGGGTATTATGTTTGTGCAAAATCCAAATGTATGTAACAGGCAGAAGGAAGCATCTCCGACCCCATAAAGTATATATATTCTTGATCAGCATTAATAGCCGAGTCGATCTAGCCATGTCCGGTTGTCTGTCCGTCCGTCCGTCCGTCCGTCCGTCCGTATGTATGGTTGCAAGGATCTCAGAACCTATAAGAGCTAGAGACTGAAATTTTAGATGTAGATGCTCCTAGTTCCTACGCAGATCGAGTTTGTTTCCGATAATCGATAACTTGCCCCGTTTCCAAGTAATCGATAAAAATGTATATCGAAATCCTGTTTTTTAAGCAATTTTGGTAAATAATAAGAGCTAGAGTCACCAAGCTTGACATGTAGCTTCTAGAAAAGTATATATATATCGATTATCTTTCATTTTATACCTATCGCCACCTCCCCACTACTCTCTATCTATAAGCGCGCGCTGCATTTGGTGCTGGAATATGAGGGTTCAGGGTATCCCCTAGTCGGGAGCTCCCGACTAGAACCTCTTACTTGTTTAATATGTTTCTTTGAGAGCTGAGCTGATAGAACTCGTAGGGCTGTCAACAATTTTTTAAGCACAGCTGCAAGGGAATGGGGAGGGGTTGTCACTAACAAACATTTAGAATCCGTTGCGGTGATACTCGCCACAATTCTTGATATAGGTGCACATCGCGGGCCGTCCAGTTGCATTAAACGTGCCGGCTATCTTGTTCAGCACATCGATGCCATCCACAATGAAGCCAAATATGGCCGTAAAAGGGAGCGTCTCATAGAGCACCATTCGAAACTGGCTGTTCACAAATCTACAATCCGGGCTAAGTCGCATGCCCACTGCGCCGCGCTTCGCGGGCAACCAAGTGTCATCCGGTATAAAGAAACCACCATCGAGGGCGGCATAACCGCCACGCCCATTGTGTAGCTCCAAGTCGCCAATGATAATGCTTTCCTCGCCCCTGGAGTAGAAAACGGAGCAGCCCCTGTAGCCAAGGCCACGTTCGTGCAGGATCAGCGCGCGAAAAGTCTCCGCCATGCGCGGTGCCACATCGTTGCGCACCTCGATGAGCACACGACCTGCTGGCCTGCCCTCCATTTCCATGTCCAGATAGTAGATGGGAAAGTCCAGGGATATGGGACGACGGGCTGGCCCTACAGGTGCGGCTGCAACTGTTCTTGGGGTGGTTGCGGCGGCAGCTGCTGCAGCAGCTGCAGCTGCGGATGTGCTGGGCATATCGAAGTTAAAATTGACGGTTTGTACATGTGATATTGCTGTCAGTTGCATGCTTTGAGTGCGCTGCGTCATGCAACAAGCCGATGCGGAAAGCTGTGCCACATCTTTCCGTTGCTTTACTGTGGGTAGCTGCTGGTCTAGATTCAGCTGATTGTAGCCGGCTGAGCCGCCGGATTTCTGCAGGATGTCCTTGTCCTTGCGAATGCGATGGCAATTCGGCTGCCCCAACGGAAACAGCTGGGGCTTCAACATTAAACCGTCCTCCTCCTCCAGATAGATGTATAGCATCTGCCTTTTGGATTTTTTGCACTGCTCCTTCAGCTCGTTCAGCAGGCGCAGCAGCTCACAGCGCGTGAAGTTGCCCTCGACGATGCCATGCATCTGCACCTGGTCTGTGTCGCGCAGCCATGTTGGCGCATGCTGCAGGATTGGCCGCTGCAAATGCTGCTGCACCGGGTCGCAGGCATCAAAGAGTTGGCGGAATAGCGACATATCGCCCGCGGCCAGTACTTCGGCATACTTTATGCGCTCCTCAATATAGCTCAGTTCCTGGCAGAGCAGGCGGCGCAAATTGTGACGCGTCAGTTCATGATTACGATGCTCGGTATCAATGACACAGTCGCGGCACAGCAGCCGCCGACAGGTGTGGCACCATGTCCTATTGGGCATGCCATGGACATTGCATAGCTCGTTGGAGCCGCGCAGTTGCCTATCAAAGCCCAACTCATTCAGCAAGTTAGGCCAGGCTGAGTTGGCTAGATTGTAGCTAAGCGGCTGCAATTGTTGCTCGCTCTGCATCTGCAGCATGGCCCAGCTGCAAAGCCGGCAGCTGCTGCAGTATAAACAGCAGACCCTCATTGGTGGGCAATACACCAATAGCCGGCAGAGGCGTATCCCTTCCACATTGGCGACACGACACCTTCAGGCAACCGCGCAGCTGCTCCAGACAGCCGGCGCAGTAGCTATCCCCGCAGTAAAGCTCCTTGGGCAACCTTGTGGCATCGCTTGGGTCATAAATGCGTCGACACAAAGTGCACTTGAGGAGCGTTTCCAGTGGCCTGGGTAAATCCATGTGTTGGCTAGAGAGGCAGAGAGAAAGAGGGGAGAACATGAGAAATCAAGACTTCAATAGTTTCAATGAATTGGACTGAGAACTTCCCCCCACTTCCAAACCCAAACTCACACACGCTTCCAACAAAAAACAGACAAAATGAAACGATGCAGAGGCCAAATAAATATTTAGAGCAATATTTCCACGTAATTTTTGTAATGGCAACTGGCAAGGGATTATTTGTTATAGTTGTCATGCACTTGAATGGGATTTGAATCCAGAACCACCTGAATGACTGGCTCTCCTAAAAAGTGCATCTAATGAGCAATGCTATTATGTTTAATTCCCTTATCGACTTGCAGAGGGTATTAAAGGTTTGATGGATTCATTATTAAGACTATTTGCTTCGTAAGTATGTTTTTATACCCTGAACCCATTGAAAATGGGTCATTTTATACCTATCGCCAACTCCCCGCTACTCTCTATCTATAAGCGCGCCCTGCATTTGGTGATGGAATAAGAGGGTTCAGGGTATCCCCTAGTCGGGAGCTCTCGACTAGAACCTCTTACTTGTTCTTAATTTATTTGTTATTTTTTCCTATATTCTGTTAAATAGATTTCTTTTTTAATTAAAGTCCAAATTATTACAAATCCCAAAGCAATATTTAGTCATGTTGGACTGATTTCTTTTTAATACAAGAGTTTAAATATCAGAACACCATATACAAAGAAATCCCGTAATGGGAAACTAAAACGCTTCTTAAAGTTATTATTTATGCTGCCTACTTTTGGGCGGCACTTAATTAAAGTTAAGCAAAGTCTTGCAGAGCTTTGGCAAGTACAAATCAGTTAAATAGAATAAAACAGGAATATATATATTGAGTGAGATTGAATGATAACAAAGGACGAAGTCTTCTTTCAAAATTGTCACCTATTCAGTTTATCTATGTGGGTCTGGCCGTTTGTTCACAGATACCAATAAATTTGTTGACTGTCGCCTTCCGTCAGATAATATTGTTAGACAAACATGAACATGCACACACACACACACACACACACACACACCCACACACACATCCCATATTGTCTGACTCTCTCATTCTCTGGTTTTCTCCTGCTGCCCCCTCCGTTTTTGCTTATTTATATATTTGGTTGCATGCCTTTGCATATCACTCATACGACGCGTTGCAATGAGTCTGAACTCATTAAAACATTAAATTTATTAAATTATTTTCAAACTTCGGATGCGCGGCTTATTGAAAGGGTGATATTTCAGTCATCATTTTTGAGAGATAGTTCTGAAAATAGCTCAGTTTCGTTCTATACAAAAAATTAAATAAACTAAAACTGTAATTAGTAAACTTTTCAGCGACAGGTGCATTAAAATTTATCTCACCTGTATGCATTTTCAGTTATGAATGTAGATATTATTAAGCTGGAATTTGGAAAGTTCTTGGAAACATGTTATTATACCCTGAACTCATTAAAAATGGGTAAAAAGGGTACAATGTATTTGTGGAAATGTATGTAACAGCCAGAAGGAAGCATCTCCGACCTTATTAAGTATATATATTCTTGATCAGCATCATAAGCCGAGTCGATCTAGCCATGTCCGTTCGTCTGTCCGTCCGTCCGTCTGTCCGTATGTATGAACGCAAGGAGTTCAAAACCTATAAGAGCTAGAGACTTGCAATTTTTTCTGAAGGTCCTCCTAAAAATTAAAATCAATATCAAGCAAGCGCAAATTCCAAGAGTTTTTGAGCGTCTGCTATGAATTTCAGTTTGAACCCTACTGCGGAAACAATTTTTTTTTGTTGAGTAGAGTGTGTAGCAAGTAATGCGGTCAGTTTCAAGTTCGAGCCCTGCCAACGGAACTTTTTTTTTTCAATTTATATTTATTACCACTAACGAGCGCGTAGCGCTAGCTGCATTTATTGTTCAAATAAGGGGATTTAGGGTATCCCCCAGTCGGGAGCTCCCGACTATATTCTCTGACTTCTTACATTTGATATGCATTCCCCCTATTGCGAAACATCCATTCCTCAGGGTAGAAACGGCAGTCAACGGAAAAGTGACAAAGAAGTAACATAAGCACTTGGCACGGGCAAAACCGGGTAACACCACGTTGCCAGCCGAGTTTTCTAAAATAGGTTGCATGCCACATAGTTGCACATTTAGGTAACATGTTTTTAAAATGGGAAGCTTACCTTTTCCTTTTACACTGTTAATATTTAAAATCAATTTGTTGCCACCAACTTTCAATTATTTCTTACGTTTAAATTGAGTTTCAAAGTTTTCTAAAAGCAGCATTGATTTTGTTAGGCTACTAAAACAAACATTTTATGCCTTAGTTCTCTTTCTTTTTGATTTACATATATAAATTCTTCTATTTGTATAAGTAGAAATTTATTTGGTTTTTGTATAAGTTAATTATCTGTAGTTCGAGAAGTCATTCAAAAGTTTTTCACAGTACACTTGCTTGCTGTTTTTTTATACGGGAAACACTTGTCAGTTATAGTAATTGTAACTGTATTTTGATTTTTTTATTGTTTTTTCCTTGTAGTTTTTGTTGTTTGTGAAGTGTGGGAAATAACTTATTTCCCTCACACAGAAATCAACTAAAACGAGTTAATAGTTTGTTGTTGTTGTTCTTCTTCTTATTGCTGTTATAGTTGTTTCAGCGTTGCGTGCCGTCGCATTGCTTCGCGCGCGTTCAAGAGCTTAGCGGCTGCGTGTGCGTACCGTTCAGAATTTCATTTGCAAGTGCAGTGCGAACCTAGCGCAAGGCACTGTTATAGCCAGCACGCAACAGGCTGAGCGAGGAGAGGCAGAGCCAGCTTTCGCTCTCTTAGTTTTTGCTGTGCGGGAGTTTTTGTTGCTTACCCTGTTACGCGCTCAATGTCAACGTCAAGTTGCGTTGCATTTTGGTTTCCGTCTGCACCTCTCCTACCCTTGCTCGCGTTGCAGCTTCGTTGCTTTGCCTTCTATTCAGCTTTTGAATTTGACTATTGGGTGCTCCGGTCAATTCGGCACGTATTAACAGTTAATTCAACAAATGTCTGGCTGTGGGTGTATGTGTGCGAGTGGGTGTGTGCTGCTTGTTTGTTGGCCTTGTAGACATTTGCTATATTACCTGCAGCAACTGTTGCCCCATTTAAGAAATATGCTTTGGTAACTGGAAATGGCATCAGCTGCAGCTCAGCCACAATTCGTATGCGTGTATGTGTGTGTCCTTTGGTTAATCAAGTTGTAGGTACATGGTCGGACTTTCAACATTTTTGATTTGATGTCTGGTGTATGTGTGAGTTTGTCAATGAAAAAATCAGAAGTAAAAGGTTGACTTATTTGCATATATACATAGTATATCTTAAATAAAAAGGAGTCAACTTTTTATAATACTACCAGAAAAATTTTTTTTAATTATTTTCTCTTAAGAGAAAATTTAAAATATAATCTCAGAATCTGATATAATATGGAAATCCAAACCAAAACCGAAAGGTAACCTACATAAAAATGTACCAAGTATTCTTCTATTGAATTTTTGGTAGTTTGTGGTTTTATATACGACTATAAAAATGTGAATGTAGTAAGTAAAAAAAAATTGAGTGTAAACTCCACTAATAAACACTCCTATTAGGCGAATACATCTACTGGGCGCAGATTTTCTCTCAATCAATTAAGAATCGGGCCATACCCATACTTCCACAATAAAACCCTGCTCTTGGGCGGGAAGAATGACCTGACTATCGCTGTCCGACAAAGAGAGTTTTCGATGTTCTATTTATAAGCTTGTACTTTTGGTTTAACTGACAGCACATTTTGTGTAGCATCTTTTAGGCGCACGTTGGAGCTAAGGCGGATTTATTCTTGAATCGATATTTACAACGATGGGGAAGGAGATGATTAAATAATACGCTTCGTAGGTAGGTCATCGTGGAGCAGCCTTCGGAGGCGCCTTTTACTGATGGCGTCAGTCAGGACCCTGGCGGCCGTGTTCGGATGCTGCAGCAGCTTGTCGGCGTATCGGCTGCTAAACAAGTTTAACTAGACTACGCTTGGACCACTCTTTTGCGGAGCAGATGGTGTGCTGAAGCCGTGCGCTTAACTTGGATAGCGTATGTCCAGATGGGCGTTACCATCGTTTAAATGTGCAGCGCCTTTGTGTAAATGTGGAGCTTGCTTTGGGGTTTCAACAACCAGTCGAGTTTTTGGAGCCTTCTTAGGCATTTTGCTTTTGTTGCTGTGATGTGGGACCCCCATATCAACCTTCGGTCCAAGTGGACACCGAAGTAGCAAAATGACCTGTATTGCTCAATGGTTCCTCCATCGAACCAAAGCCCATGGCACCTGTTTGGGCGCAGCGTAGTGGGACGCAAGCGGACTTGGCACAGTTCATGGCGACGTTTATACTGCAGCAGCCAGTCCAGCTACGAAGGCGGTGTTATCCGCGTATGTTGCCACCAGCAGTCTCGCGCGGCTGAGGGCTGAACTGCTTTGTCCTCATGTGGGGAGGTCGACCGTGTTGAGCGTGTACAGTACCGGGCCGAGGACGCTGCTTTGTGGGACAACTGAGCTTCGGTCTTTGACGGCCTCGCTGAAGGTGCGTCCTGCCAGGAATGAGCTCAAAATGCTGAAATTTGACGCAGGGAGTAGGGCTTGAATTTATATTAAAGGCCATCGTACCAGACCTTATCAAACGCCTGTTTAACGACGAATTCGTCATTTTCAAATGGCTCCAGTACATGGTTGACCACTCGGTGGACCTGCTAGGGGCAGCCACGAGACTTGCTAAAGCCAAACTGATGGTCGACTAAGTAGAAGACGCTCAAATACTTTGGAAAGCGTTGATAGCAGGCTTATTGGGCGATAAGATTCCAGCTGAGTTAGCGGCTTACCGGGTTTGGCGATCATAATTATATTCGCACATTTCCACTGCATCGGGAAGTGACCAAGCCTGATCATTGTGTTGCAAATCATAGCGAGCGCCTTGATGCCTTTGCGTGGGAGTGCCTTGGCTGCTCCGTTGTCAATTTTATCGCATCCGGGGGTCTCCTTCAGCTCGAGCGCTTTTAACTGTGTCTCAATTTCAGCAGGGGAAATGCTCCTTATTGGGAGTGCCATCTGCAGTGGCATGATTCAGCCACTTTACGGCACTGTGCAACATCTGCGAAGTGGATGGGCGTGAAGGTCTCTTCCAGGTGGTCAGCAAACGCGTTGGCCTTCTCCTCGTCCGATCGGAGCCAGAGGCCAGAATGATCCATGATCGGGAAGGTAAAAATTGGTTGCCTTTTAATGCTTCTGGTGAGTTTCCACACTGAGAAGGTGCTGTTGTCGTCATGCCCAGCTGTTTCTAGGAGGCTAACAAGGTTTTCCCTTCGGCTCCTAGCCAGTCGTCGGACTCGCTGACCATTTCCGGCCTGGCAGAGGGGTCGCCGTTCCGGATGTACGGTCTTCTCAGACGGCTTTTGATGGCGAGGAGACTCCTGGCTTTGGGCTTAGCAGTGAGCTTCTAAAGGTGTGAGGGCGAGGTGGAGTTTGCGGGGCTGCACTTCTGGCAGTTTCTGTTTTTTCCGCTGTCAGGTGGTCAACCAGGTCTAGTTCGCTCCTTTAGCTCTAAGAGTAGTGGAAGGTGATCCGAGGTCTAGTCCAGACGGCTTCTTATTCTCAGCTGTTTCTGTCTGAATCCCTTGTAGAGCGCGAAGTCGAGTGCACTTGGTGTTGCAGTAGCTCTCTATGGGTAGTCCGTTGCCTCTTCAGTGGCTACAACTTTGGGTCCGGTAGTTTCCCCACCAGAGATGTTTGGCGTTCCAGTCTCCCGCCTCTTAAGAGTATTGGGCCGAGCTGGTCGAAAAGGGCTTGAAAGTGTGGCTCAGTAACTCTCAAGGCCGGAGGTCAGTATACTGACCCGAGGTTGAAGTCGCCTACATCAGATTCGAGTCGGATAACAGCAGCTTGCATATGCCAGTTGCAGGACGACTCAAGTGGATGGTGGGACAAGGCCTACATGATCAGTAATGCTGCTCCTTCCTGTTGGCAGTTTAATGAGTTGTTGGCGGTGTGGAGAGTGTAGCCTGGCACTCTGAGGGTGATAGGAGAGCAAAAATGAGTCTCCGTGAGCAGAAACACATCGATGTGGTGATCGATGAAGGCTGAGATCTCATTCGCATTCGAAAAGACTCCGTTGGCGTTCCACAGTGCTAACCTAAAGGAGTTCATTTTAGACACTGTTATTTTTTGTGCTAGTTTTAATTAGTGCTTGCTTAGTAGAGTCTCTACGAGAGACATCCTTTACTAAATCTGGCGAATAGTTGCTTCAACCTGAGCTCAGCAGCTGGATGGATTCGGCTGGGAAAATCCCATATAGATTGGTTTGTTATAGGCTCTATTAAGCTGGGTGTTTATGCGGACAACGTGGTGCCCCTTGTCTGCCAATTTCGCTGAAATATCTTCGGACGGGATCTCGTCGTGTATGTTTCTTAGGACTATGCGGTTAGGCCGGTCCCCTGTCAGTTGGTGGTGGTGAAGACGCAACCGCTCTCGCGAAGGTGCCTTGCTATCTCTCGGTAATCGTTTAGAGCGTGGCGAAGCCGACGATGCCTGGCACAGTTGTTCTGGGCACCTTGGAGAAAACACTGCAACAAAGTGTTACAGTGTGACAGTTTGATATATTTTGAGTACAGTGTGTACTCTATATGTGCGCATATCACAGACGTTATAAATTGAAGACGTAGGATTACGGTGGTTTGAATTGTTTGACGCCATTAGTATTTGTTATTAATTTATAGTTGTGTCAGCACTGCCACAGACAGTGACTGGCTTGCCAGCATTGGCTGTGCTCCTATTGGCTTTGTGCTTTGCTTTTGTAAGTGAGACTTGGCAAAAGCTCTCTCTCGAATAAATATATACATATAATATACGTTGCCATGAGCTACATTTAGACATAGGAAACTTAGTGCAAAGAAAAGGGACAAATAATGCCACTGTGCTTCTTGAGGGTCTCTCTGTTGGTCCTACAAGTCATCTAAATTCGACCAATTGAGTTGCCTGGCAGCCAATTTTTTTCGCTGTCCTTCGTTAAATGAGTGCCAAACCAATGGAAAGACAAAACATTATGCATATCTGAACTATATAAAATGCGAGAATTCTGTTTACTACAGTCTTGCCTGCAAAACTTCCCAGCTTCTACCAAAAAAATCCAGTTTTATTTCTGAAATGGCCAGAGAAATTTTTTTGGTATTAGTTACAGCATATATATCTAGCATACATTTCTTTACTCTATTAACAATCCCCTTACTTTATTTTTTCCTATTATTGTATTTTCTTAAATAACATAGCATATTAAGATTATTTTTAATTTTATTTAAAAACACTTTTTTCTCTACTTTCACACTTCTTCTTAGATGTAGGCTCTAATAGCGTCACAGACAAAATAAGCTGTGAAAAGGAGCTCAGCTGGCCGGACTGGCAAATCCTCCATCGTTCGGTGAGGCTATTAGAAAATTGTTTAGTCTAACTTGGCTTTTAGCATTTAATTTTTCACTATGTATCTATATTCTATTGAATAATGAGGAAGGCACTCGTTCCTCGACCATTAATAAATAAATAAATAAAAGTTATTTATTTGTAACTACTAATGTATTTTATTTTTGTGTGCTTGTCTAATTAAAAAAGTTTAGAGACTTAAAATTTGAAATATATTTTCTTGCATATGTCGGAGTCTCAGTATTATTCTCTATTTTATAAATTTTCAGAGCGCAGCGAGTTTCGATGTGTACGCTAGGCGTTTCCGGTAGCAATAGAACGCAACGTTCTTCCTTTTCCTTGGTATCCCATCGAACCACACTCGGCGACATTGTCGCCTCGCCGTGACAGTTCTAAGCAAAGCGACAATAATGCTTCTAGAACAGTCGCAGCATACAACTTCATTTGACATTCCAAATCATTGTGAACTACCAAATATTTTGACATTCCCAATCATTATTGTGACAGTCCACGTGCAACCACACTGACATTCCGAATGCACCAACATTCTTCAATTATCGATGTATTACGAATATTTTATTTTTTATACCCTGAACCCATTAAAAATGGGTAAAAGGGGTATTATGTTTTTGTGCAAAATCCAAATGTATGTAACAGGCAGAAGGAAGCATCTCCGACCCCATAAAGTATATATATTCTTGATCAGCATTAATAGCCGAGTCGATCTAGCCATGTCCGTCTGTCTGTCCGTCCGTCCGTCCGTCCGTCCGTCCGTCCGTCCGTCCGTCCGTATGTATGAACGCAAGGATCTCAGAACCTATAAGAGCTAGAGACTTGAAATTTTAGATGTAGATGCTCCTAGCTCCTACGCAGATCGAGTTTGTTTCCGATAATCGATAACTTGCCCCGTTTCCAAGTAATCGATAAAAATGTATATCGAAATCCTGTTTTTTAAGCAATTTTGGTAAATAATAAGAGCTAGAGTTACCAAACTTGACATGTTGCTTCTAGAAAAGTATATATATATCGATTATCTTTCATTTTATACCTATTGCCACCTCCCCGCTACTCTATATCTATAAGCGCGCGCTGCATTTGGTGTTGGAGTATGAGGGTTCAGGGTATCCCCTAGTCGGGAGCTCCCGACTAGAACCTCTTACTTGTTTACTCTTATTTTTTATGGAAATACTTTCTATGACCCTTTTAAAACAAATTTAAATCCAATGAAATAAAATTAATAGAACATAAAGTTAAAGTGCGTTCAAGTATCTAGAAATTATTCGAGTCTTTGATTAATGGAATTATATATTATAATAGTAGGAATGCTATATTATGCAAAGCTTAGGATTTTTTGTTAATGAAAGGTAAAATTATTTAAATTTCAAATCAATATTTAGTCATGTCACACTGATTATTGTTTAAATATCAGCATACGGTATACTACCAAAGAAAACCCATAAAAACAAGTTTAAAGCCTCTTAAAGTTATTATTTATGCGGCTTACTTGTGGGCACTTAATTAGAGTGAAACGAAGTCTTGCAGAGCTGACAATTTCAGAAATTTTGTTCACGACTTGCCTCAGGAAAGTACAAGTCGGTGAAATAGAAAGAGACATGAATATGTTTTTAGAGTGAAATAGAATGATAAACAAGTAAGAGGTTCTAGTCGGGAGCTCCCGACTAGGGGATACCCTGAACCCTCATATTCCAACACCAAATGCAGCGCGCGCTTATAGATAGAGAGTAGCGGGGAGGTGGCGATAGGTATAAAATGAAAGATTATCGATAGATTTCTAGAAGCTACATGTCAAGTTTGGTAACTCGAGCTCTTATTATTTACCAAAATTGCTTGAAAAACTGGATATCGATATACATTTTTATCGATTACTTGGAAACGGGGCAAGTTATCGATTATCGGAAACAAACTCGATCTGCGTAGGAACTAGGAGCACCTACATCTAAAATTTCAAGTCCCTAGCTCTTATAGGTTCTGAGATCCTTGCGTTCATACATACGGACGGACGGACGGACAGACAGACGGACATGGCTAGATCGACTCGGCTATTAATGCTGATCAAGAATATATATACTTTATGGGGTCGGAGATGCTTCCTTCTGCCTGTTACATACATTTGGATTTTGCACAAAAACATAATACCCCTTTTACCCATTTTTAATGGGTTCAGGGTATAAAAAGGTCGAAGTCTTCTTTATAAAGTGCCACTTATTCAGTTTATTCACAGATAACAATAAATTTGATGCCTGTCGCCAGCCGTCAGACAATATTGTTTAAACAAACACGCCCAACAACGCACGACACACAAAATGAACAATAATTTGTGTGCGTGTGGGTTGTGTTGTGGTTTAGCTGAGCTGATGACAGAGTTGTCTGCCTCTCTCCTTCTCTTGTTCTCTCCTGCTGCCCCTTCTGGTTTAGCTTATTTATATATCTGGTTGCAAGCCTTTGCATATCACGCCTACGACGGGTTGCAATGAGCCTGACCTCATTATACCCTGAACCCATTAAAAATGGGTAAAAGGGGTATTATGTTTTTGTGCAAAATCCAAATGTATGTAACAGGCAGAAGGAAGCATCTCCGACCCCATAAAGTATATATATTCTTGATCAGCATTAATAGCCGAGTCGATCTAGCCATGTCCGTCTGTCTGTCCGTCCGTCCGTCCGTCCGTCCGTCCGTCCGTCCGTCCGTCCGTATGTATGAACGCAAGGATCTCAGAACCTATATGAGCTAGAGACTTGAAATTTTAGATGTAGGTGCTCCTAGTTCCTACGCAGATCGAGTTTGTTTCCGATAATCGATAACTTGCCCCGTTTCTAAGTAATCGATAAAAATGTATATCGAAATCCTGTTTTTTAAGCAATTTTGGTAAATAATAAGAGCTAGAGTCACCAAACTTGACATGTAGCATCTAGAAAAGTATATATATATCGATTATCTTTCATTTTATACCTATCGCCACCACCCCGCTACTCTTTATCTATAAGCGCGCGCTGCATTTGGTGTTGGAATATGAGGGTTCAGGGTATCCCCTAGTCGGGAGCTCCCGACTAGAACCTCTTACTTGTTTAAATGTAAAGTCGCATTGTGTCACCTTGTCTCTGCCGCTTATTTGCCAATTTCACACTTCCTTAACTTCATCCTCATTACTCTGATGGGGGATGGGGGTCAAGAGATCATTCAATATTTTCTATCTATTTAAAAGGCTCGGAATATTCTAGAGTACACTTTCTCAAGCGATTTCGGTTCCGCTTGTGAATGGATCAATTATAACCTGACCTTTTCGATGGTCAGTTAACATGCAAGCAAATAGGTTGTTGGCATGTCTCAGAAGCTGTTTGGCCATAAAAATACGAATCCCTTAATAGCATTAAGAATAGACTGATGAATGGCAGCGACTGTTGATAAAGGTAGGTTAAGTTAAGTAGGCTATTTTTTATTATTTTTTTAATTTTCAAGTTTATTTTAATTAAAGTAAATTAATTAAATTGAAAACACATGAAATTCCAAGTCAATTACTAAATTCTATAAATGACACAGATTTAAAGGAAGTACGCAAATAAAAACAAGTAAGATGTTCTAGTCGGGAGCCCCCGACTAGGGGATACCCTGAACCCTCTTATTACATCACCAAATGCAGCGCGCGCTTATAGATAGAGAGTAGCGGGGAGGTGGCAATAGGTATAAAATGAAAGATACTTGATATATATATACTATTCAAGAAACTCCATGTCAAGTTTGGTGACTCTAGCTCTTATTATTTACCAAAATTGCTTTAAAACCGGATTACGATATACATTTTTATCGATTACTTGGAAACGGGGCAAGTTATCGTTTATCGGAAACAAACTCGATCTGTGCGGGCACCAGGAGGACCTACAGCTAAAATTCAAGTCTCTAGCTCTTATAGGTTCTGAGATCCTTGCGTTCATACATACGGACGGACGGACGGACGGACGGACAGACAGACGGACATGGCTAGATCGACTCGGCTATTGATGCTGATCAAGAATATATATACTGTATGGGGTCGGAGATGCTTCCTTCTGCCTGTTACATACATTTGCATTTTGCACAAAAACATAATACCCCTCTTACCCATTTTTAATGGGTTCAGAGTATAAAAAAATCACAGCAACATTTTTGAATTAAATCTCTTACATTCTGTATAATGACTTTCTGATTTCCCATATTATCGCAAACAACTATTTGCATATATTTTAAATCAATTTATAGCCGAGTGAAAATTGATTTTTTACCACACATTCTCCACAAACAATCATTTTATCCAGGTCGTCCATTTATATTTACGTCGATTAGTACTACATTTCACAGATTGGCTAGCGCTGGGATTTAAGAAACATTTAAATGTGTGTGCCTGTGTGCGTGTGCGTGTGCGTGTGTCTCGCCTGTGCGACAGTTTCCGTTGCGTTTCATCAATCAACAATGGCGACTGCTCCCAAAAGTTTGCTAATTATTTGATAACAAGGCAGACACAGTGAATAATCGAAGACTGTGTGTATTTACAGAACGGTTTGAAAGTCCTTTGTCCAATTCAGATAAGCTCTCTCTCCCACAGGTCCCCTCAGAATGCGCCCTTACCATTATTGACAATGAACATTAGAAATGTTTATCACATTTGGACAGTTTGGTTTGCGTAAAGTTCAGCAAGAAATCGGATAAGTGTTTTGCGAAAGCAATCAACCAAAAATCCTTTGGTCCTTAAGGTATTCTTTAGGTTTTACAAGGATATGGCCAGAAAGAAATGGAATTGGCCAGGACAGTGGCTCAAAACAGTACGTTTCGCAAGCTGTTTTTAGAGAGATAATCTATACATCTATCTAAGGAGAGTTTCTAAATTAAGGAGAGTGTGACTTATCTTTTTGGAAAATTAAATTTAATATACTCATTTCGAGGCAACTTTCTCTCTAGTCGAATGTGGCCAACCAAGCGTTAAAGGCAAGAAAATATTTAAGAACTTCACAAATGCCCAACTACTTCAACTAAAAGGTCGTGCTTCCCTTTAAATCTGTCCCATTTTAATATCAGTCTTTGCATTGTTTTGTTCCATCCCTGTTGGCAATTTGTTTACTCCCATATATTTTTCCATATTTGTGTTGTTTAAGTAAATAAGGCAAATTTGACGGAAACTCTAATTATTTGCATTCATTAATTCCAAATGAAATTCAATTAAATGGTCTCATCAATCGAGACAATGCAAATAGCATGCATTTATTTGACATTTATCCAATATTATGTGTCAATCAAGCAAACCAAAAAACAAATATAAAATATATTTATACATATAAAAGAACGTTGCAGTCGACTGCATTCTACTTGTTTACAAGCCAATAAAAGCCTAAAATGAACTGTGGAAATATAGAATTTCCATAATTTGCACACACTTAGTCGGCGTATCCATAAACCTTAGCACTTTTTTTGTTGCGAGTGTAAACGGATATTATTCCAAGTCTTAAAAAAAAATTGCATCCATGTAAACAGACAGACGAACGAACGGACATTGCACAAGATTAATATACTCGTTTCCCCTTATGAGCGAGTATAGAAACAATAGTAATAAAATTATTGACCACAATATGGGTAAATAGCTGCCTTTAATAAAATTTCGGTTGAATATGGAAAAGTGTAAATTGGTTTTTAGTAAAAATATCATCATTTGTGACCCTATCGTTGCTGACAATATTCATATTAGTATGCACTCTAAGTATATGCAGTGAATTTAAATTAAATTTAAGTTGAATGTATTTTATATGTCAAAATAATTTGATTTCTTACACCCTGAACACGTTGAATCTCGAAAACCAAAAGAGCTTGAGACATGCAATTTTGAACGTTGGTCCTCCTCAAATCATCGATAACTTCCATGATTTCGATAAAAAACTGGTAACGAATCAGGGGTTTTTAATAGCTCTCTAAGAGTGTGAGAGCTAGCGACACCAAGATTGATATATAGACTCCCTTCGTTTCCTAAAAGTAAAATATTATATGCCAGTTTTAGAGGTATAGTCTTGGGTCTTATTATTTACACAAATTTTGATGCATTATTAATGATCTTCAAATTTCACAAATATCGGAAATTTCATAAATTTCACCAAAGTAATTATCAAAACGTTGGTATGAAACTTTTCTGTTAACCATCCGATTGGCCTCAAACTCAATTTCAAAGATCTTTGTTCAATTTATTGGAGGGGTGTTTCACACTTTTCCAAAAATGTATTCCTCCTTGGTGGAAATGGGGGTGAAAGATTTGGTGGGTGACGTTTCGCGCTCAAATTCATTTCTAAGGATCCATAAGAAAAATCATTTAAAACCTGATTCACATTTTTCGCATAATCAAAGCATCCTCGGTAAAATTCAAAGATTTTTTTGGTGACTTTTTATTTTTGTCCGATTTGCTTCAAAATTATTTTCAATGCCCTACAAAAAAACTTAATGAATACGTGTTTCAACGATTTGATCTCCGAGCCCATAAAGTATATATATTCTTGATCAGCATCAATAGCCGTCCGTCCGTCCGTCTGTCCGTATGTATGAACGCAAAGATCTCAGAACCTATAAGATCTATAAGAACCTATAAGATCAATTCAATTAACTTACTAAGTGGACGTCCATGCTATTAACTCAACACAGTCAAGCGAATAATTCATTGAATTTTGAGCATAATAAACATCAGGCGGTGTGTCCTGAATAACTACCAGATTAACTAATCGGCTTATGGCACACACGTAGCCCTTACGAGCTAAGTCAGCTCTTAGAGCGCAAGTGAGCGCTAGGTTGGGGATTTGCTGAACAAAACGGTTTTAAAAACTTATTTGATCACGATTCAATCGACTTTAAACTCATTTTTATACCCTGAACCCATTAAAAATGGGTAAAAGGGGTATTATGTTTTTGTGCAAAATGCAAATGTATGTAACAGGCAGAAGGAAGCATCTCCGACCCCATAAAGTATATATATTCTTGATCAGCATCAATAGCCGAGTCGATCTAGCCATGTCCGTCTGTCTGTCCGTCCGTCCGTCCGTCCGTCCGTCCGTATGTATGAACGCAAGGATCTCAGAACCTATAAGAGCTAGAGACTTGAAATTTTAGCTGTAGGTGCTCCTAGTGCCCGCGCAGATCGAGTTTGTTTCCGATAAACGATAACTTGCCCCGTTTCCAAGTGATCGATAAAAATGTACATCGAAATCCCGTTTTTTAAGCAATTTTGGTAAATAATAAGAGCTAGAGTCACCAAACTTGACATGTAGCTTCTAGAATAGTATATGTATATCGATTATCTTTCATTTTATACCAATCGCCAACTTCCCGCTACTCTCTATCTATAAGCGCGCGCTGTATTTGGTTATGGAATAAGAGGGTTCAGGGTATCCCCTAGTCGGGAGCTCCCGACTAGAACCTCTTACTTGTTTATTAAATGTCTCGTGTATGTGTGAGTTTCTGGTCAGTGAAAAACAGTAAATCAAAATTGTTATTTGCACACATGCATAGTATATGTTAAGATGAAAACGAGTTGTCCTCTTATAGTATTACCACAAAATCAATTTAATTTTTATTTTAACACATTTTTGTCATTAAAAAAATAGAATCTTAAAATCTGATATAATATGGAAAGCCAAGCCAAAACCGAATACATATTCTTCCCCGATTAAGCCATACTCTTTAGCGGGTAAAGATGACCCGACTATCACTGCCCGTCAAAGAGAGTTTTGACTGTATTTAAAAGCTTGAACATTTGGCTTAACTACCTGCACATTTTTTGTGGCATCATTGGCATCGTTGGAGCTGAGACGACCCTTTTCTGGCCTAAGAAGCACAATTTTCGTTTTAGGTATTCGTAAAATATAATATATAATCGATAACATTTATCGACGATAAATTCAACCTGGATTAGTAAATACAGCTTAACAGATACTTAATCGCCCTAATCTAAAGTAACTACTCATTTGTGTCATATTTCCTTGGGTAACGGAGAACCCAGCCTTCTTATCATATCAGTTTAGATTGTCTCGATGTAATTTGATTGTGACACTGATGTAATTTAAGATTCAACCATCTGATAAATTCATATTCATCGACGTCAACATCGTCAATGTCATCGATAATAAACAGATGAGGATGCTGCCCTACACCGTGCACTTAATTTCAATTAACTTTGCTCGGTTGCACTGAAAGTGTTGCACATGCGGTTCGCTGCACTTGTCCATAAATGTGTCCTGCAGTACCCTTGTGGAACGGGTGTGAGAGCAAACACGCGCCGAGATTGTTGACAGTTGCGCTTGGCCTGCTCCCATAACCATGCCTACCGTTTGCCAAATGAAGCCCACACAATTGACCCAACGATGCAATAAAGGGAACGTAGGACGAGTCCAGGAACTGTGCGTCGCATGTGTAAGGCCAACGTTGGAAGGATAACAAAGCTCATCCCCCCACATGCATCTTTATTTTTTTTTTTTTTTGTAAATTTTGCTTGTTTATTCTACCTTTAGCTGCTGCGTTGGCATCCTTTTAGTTGACCAACTTCCACTAATTGCGTTGCCTGCCACCCAATTTTTGCGCTGTCCTTAGTTCAATGTGTGCCAAACGAATGGAAGGCCAGGCCAAAACGTTCTGCAATTCCGAACTGCATGGAATGCGAGAATTCCGTTTCGGTTTAATACCGGCGGATTATTCAATCAGTTTAGCCTGAAAAACTTTCCAGCTTCTGCCAAACAGAGTCAGTTTCAGTTCTGAAACTGAAAACTTCTGCCAAATGTCATTGGTTGCAGCAAATTGTATTTCAAAACAAGTCAACAGTCCACAAACTGATTTGACCAATTTATCGGCCAGGACTAGTTGATTTTTCCATAAGTGCGAAAAAAGTCTCTAGTAAACTTGCCGAAATATCTTTTAAAATGTGTTTTATGCTGATTGTATATTAAGCAAGAGTTTAGCATAACCTATTCCCACCAAGTTTTCACTTTTGCTCGTGGAATTTTTTAAAATCCCATCTTAGCGTCATTTAAAGTGCTGTAACTTCTGTAACTGCTGCACTTATTTTAGCTACCTAGCGCCAACAAGATTGATTTTCTATTAAAAATACATTTAGAGCAATATGGAGAAACATATTATAATCTTTGCGAATTCAAATTCACTAATCAAAGTGAAAATTGTTCTATATTAGAAACGATTTACTTCCAGATTTCTTAAATATTTCAAACTAAACCTTCATATTTTCTATAAAAAGCCACTTAAAATGAATTATTGTATGCCACAAAATATTTACATTTTGTTTACAAATCAGCTGTCAAATACTTACCTTTAGCATGACCAATTTGCACTTCAGTTGGTTTGCGCTTCTCTTTTCGTCCACCTGTGGCATATGTGAGAGTGTATTAGCCACAGCTCATGCATAAGACCAGAGTGCAGCTGAGAAGGTTTGGTTAAATTTAAGAGAGCGTGTTCTTAGTTTTGTCGTATCGAATCTAGGCTCTCTTTGGACTTTAACTGTTTGCAGGCTCGGCCAACTGTTAGAGTGTGTGTGTGTGTATGTGCGCGCGTTTGTGTTTGTGCCTGAGTTTGTTGGCCTGGCGTCACTTTGACCTGATAACCCTAAATGTCGCTGCTGCAGTTTCTTTTGGGCAGGCCAAGTGGCTGTCTGGGCGGCACGAACAGTGTCTTCTTGTTGCCAAGCCGAACAAACAGGTTGTAACGCTTCGAACACGTCACTTCCTGGGTGTGTCAAACATCCTGATGTAGGCCACTAAAATAAAGAGGTAAAAGCGAGCTAACTTTCGCGCCCTTTTTGCCGGTGCAAATAATATACAATATACAATTTCTTAACTGCTTCCAAGTGCTTAACACGAACTCTCTGCCAGCCAGCAGCAGGCAGAGTGTTCCCTTTTTATACCCTTGCAGAGGGCATTATAATTTTGTCGAGAAATGTGTAACGCATAAAAGGAGACATCTCCGACCCCATAAAGTATATATATTGTTGATCAGCATTAATAGCCGAGTCGTCCGTCTGTCTGTTCCTATGCGAACTAGTCTCTCAGTTTGAAAGCCATCGTGATGAAACTTTGCAGAAGTGTCTCTTTTTGTTGCACGCAGTACATATATCGGAGCCAGCTGGATAGGACCACTATATCATATAGCTGTCATAGGAGCGATCAGTCGAAAACTAGGTTCATTTTTATACCCTGAACCCATTGCAAATGGTTAAAAAGGGTATATTGCATTTGTGCAAAGTGCAAATGTATGTAACAGGCAGAAGGAAGCATCTCCGACCCCATACAGTATATATATTCTTGATCAGCATCAATAGCCGAGTCGATCTAGCCATGTCCGTCTGCCTGTCCGTCCGTCCGTCCGTATGTATGAACGCAAGGATCTCAGAACCTATAAGAGCTAGAGACTTGAAATTTTAGATGTAGGTGCTCCTAGTGCCTGCGCAGATCGAGTTTGTTTCCGATAATCGATAACTTGCCCCGTTTCCAAGTAATCGATAAAAATGTATATCGAAATCCCGTTTTTTAAGCAATTTTGGTAAATAATAAGAGCTAGAGTCGCCAAACTTGACATGCAGCTTCTAGAATAGTATATATATATCGATTATCTTTTATTTTATACCTATCACCAACTCCCCGCTACTCTCTATCTATAAGCGCGCGTTGCATTTGGTGATGGAATAAGAGGGTTCAGGGTATCCCCTAGTCGGGACCTCCCGACTAGAACCTCTTACTTGTTTTTTATTTCATTGTGAAGAGAAAACATGTTTTACATTTTAGCACGTATACAAGAGAGGAAAATAGGACAATCAGAGAAAGACAGGATAGTTTATGGAGAGTAGGAAGAAAGAGTCCCGCTCCTGCGGGACAACCGCAAAGTACTACTTCGCAGGGCGGGGTACAGCTGTATATCAGTATATCAGCCGCTCATCAGTCGATGCCTCGTCGGATCCTCTCCCGTCGTCGCAGCTCCTTCATTATAGCCGATGCCATGGTAGCAACGGCTGTCCATCCATTTTCAGTGGCCATCATTCGCGGCACGAGATTCTCCGGGGACAAATCATTTCTGCCCGCCGTCGCTTTTTTTCGTTCGCGTCTATGGAGTGGGCAGTAGAACAATGCGTGCTCCGCGTCCTCAACCACGCCGTGCCCGCAGTGCTCGCAAAAGGGGTCGTCCTCATGTTTAAACCTGTGCAGGTACGCCTTAAAACAGCCATGCCCAGTCAATATTTGGGCAAGGTAGTGGTCTACCTCGCCGTGTCGCCGCTGTAGCCAAAGCTTCAGGTTTGGGATCAATCTGTGGGTCCATCTACCATTTGAGCTCTCATCCCATTTGCTTTGCCATTGTTCGATGGTGTTGTCCCTTAGTTGCCTGTTGGTGGTTGCCCCGCTTTGCCTTTCGGCCGCCCACAGTCCGAGTGGGATCATGCCTGCCAGCACTAAGGCCGCGTCTTCCGATACTGTGCGGAAGCAGGTGGCTACACGTAATGCACAACGACGATATGCGGCCTTGCATCCTCGGCTGTAAGATGCAACCTTCATTGCGGGGGCCCATATGTTAGATCCGTAGAGGATTGTGGACGTCACCACACCAGCGATTAGCCTTCTGCTCCTCTGTCTTGGGTCCTTAGTGTTCGCCAATATTCAGCTTATGGCTGTTGTAAACCTGGCCGCTTTGTGGCTTATATACTCCAGGTGCTGTTTATACGACAGTCTGTGGTCTATCATGACGCCCAGGTATTTGATGGCGGGCTTGGACTTAATGATAGCACTGCCAACGCGCAACGAGGCCGTCTCAACTATCTTTCTGCTACTTATTAAAACTGCCTCCGACTTCTGCTCCGCTAGCGCGAGGCCGTTCTGGGATAGCCACTCAATTATCCTGTCGATAGCCGCAATGCTCCTAAGAGTGACCTCATCGAGTTTTGTGTGTGTGTGTGTGTGTGTGTATGTGTGTGTGTGTGTGTGTGCGTGTGTGTGTCAGTTTTGTGTGTGTGTTTTGGTTCTGTCTATTATATGAGTGAATTTGTTGTCCATGAAAAAATCAGTAGCAAACGGTTTACATATTTGCACACTTACATTGTATATGTGGACAGAAAAACGAGGTAAGTTTCAATAAATTTACCAACATCATTTTTGTTGCGCTATTGACCTTCTTCCTTTTATTTCTTGTGTTCCAATTTGTTTTTACATTTCTTTACGTTACGAAAAGCAGGCAGATCCGAATTGGTCTGTGCTTATTATTTAAGAACAATAGCAAAGCGAAAATTATTAGTTATAATTTTGAGTAATGCAAGTGGCCGATGTGTACCAAATGCATGAAGCAAACGAACTTAACTAACTCGATGCGCAGCATCGAGGCCTTCGCACAAGTAAACCTAGGGCAATCAAACGATCGTTACAGCGAATAGCGGCAGCTCTATGTAAATGAATTCTTAAGAGCGAAATTTAGGCAATTGCTTTGCAGAGCGAGTATTATAAGATAAAACAAGTAAGAGGTTCGACTAGGGGATACCCTGAACCCTCTTATTCCAACACCAAATGCAGCTCGCGCTAGTAGATAGAGAGCAGCGGGGAGGTGGCGATAGGTATTAAATGAAAGATACTTGATATATGTACTTTTCTAGAAGCAACATGTCAAGTTTGGTGACTCTAGCTCTTATTATTTACCAAAATTGCTTTAAAACGGGATTTCGATATACATTTGGAAACGGGGCAAGTTATCGATTATCGGAAATAAACTTGATCTGCGTAGGAACTAGAAGCACCTACATCTAAAATTTCAAGTCTCCATCTCTTATAGGTTCTGAGATCCTTGCGTTCATACATACGGACGGACAGACGGACGGACAGACAGACGGACATGGCTATATCGACTCGGCTGTTGATACTGATCAAATATATATATTTTTTATGGGGTCGGAGATGTCTCCTTCCATGCGTTACACATGTCACGACAAAATTATAATACCCTTTGCAAGCGTATTAAAATGTGTGTACCTTTTGCTGCCGCAGGCACAAAGGAATTGTGGCTTCTGGTATTATTGGCAGCGTCGATATTTGTTCGTTGTGTAGTCTGGTTATCGGGGGTAGAGCGTTAAAGGGGAGCAAAACGGGTGTCCTTCGCGATGCCCTTAGTCTTCAACTGAGCCGTTCACTGATATATGCAGCTGTGCATATTGGCAGCAACGGTAACTATGCGTCTGCCACTTTTTCATCACCGCTCACGTTGCTGCCCACACATTCTCGGAGTGGGAGTGTGACTTTGGTTGCGGTGTGACTTTACAAAAGCCGAGCCTCAAAAGCCAACGGCCAGAATGAGCCGTACCTCGCCCAGTGCACATTGTTTTAAATCCTTATAGCCCAAAAACATATGTATGAGTGCATGCATGTGCAGAGCGTGCCTCGCTGCACTCATTGCTTTGTGCACTTGTGTGCATCTCATTCTCCTCACATAGAATCAAAAAGCGACCAAGAATACACAGCGTGATTAACCAAAGGACACACAAACACACCCACACGCATTCTACTTTTACTTTACCTGCAACGGCTGCAATTTTTGGTTATGAAAGCATATAGCAAATATCTACGACAAGCACAGTAAACAGGCAACACACACACCCGCACACATCCACATACAGTCAGTCAGATGACCTTTGTAAAATTAACTGCTAATACGTGGCAAACCGGTAAACAAAGCAAAGCAAAGATGCTGCAGCGTGAGAAAGGGTCGGAGCGGTGCAGACAGGAAACAATTATTAAGATTGTTTTTAATAGACAAAACTGTAAGCCTTAAGGTTTGTCTGCTCTTGGTTGACTGCTCTTAATATATACAAATACACAATAAGAACAAACTGATCCTTTGAGCTCAAATAAAAAAGCCTTAAGCCTTAGTGGAAAAACGCCAGTCGAGATATCAAGTTCTAATAAATGCTTAACCCTCAAATAATAATCTTCTTATTGCCGCAGTGGGTAACGGATTAATCATATTAATAATTATTATGAAATTCACACAAAAACAATTCAAACAAAAGTCCAATTTGTGCATAATAAACAACAAAGAAAAACAATTTTTTTGTGTCCAAAAAAAGCAAACCTACAACAAATAAGTGAAATGTAGCAATGCATTCAAGTTCTCACTTCCACGGTCTCCAGTAACTATACAGAGAAACATCATTGAAAAGGAAATCGATACTTACCCAAATTTAGTTGACAAAATGGCACACCGCATGGATTGCATGGATTCATCGTTACAGTGAACCAGGTTATGGAGGAGAATGAGAACAACGACCAGATCTTCACAGCGATATTCAACATCAGGACATAACAATTTTAAACATAAACACTACAGGTAGTTGGGAATTGTGTAAGCTTCGCCTCAGACATCATTACAGGCAAAGAACGGATCAAATGGGGTTTACCAGGAAAATAAACAATTTAAGAGTAACTAGTATTACAGACCTAAATAATAATATCAAAACAATTGTTGTGGAAATATCAGACTTTTAGGTCTTTCAAAACAATATGCGACTGTGCGACATTTTAAGTTTAAAATTTTTTGACTGTTACATATTGTTTTGTCGTGTTTATCTTTTCCTTCTACTGGTGTGCTTACATATGTATGTGAGTCTTGCATGTTTGTTAGTGTATACATACATACATATATGTGTATGCATTCAAAATTATTTCGCGCTTTTTATGAAATCATTAAACTGGCAGTCGATTTTCGTTTATGCATTTTCATGTAAAGTTGATTCGAAAACTTGTTGATATGAGTGAAATGAAATGTGTGGAAAATGGATGCACTGGAGGCAGCCGTCTATTTCGTGTACCAGACAACAATGTTATGTAATAATGCGCGAATTTAAAAATTAACGTTTAAGATGTGCATTCTTGAACTAGATTGTGCGACCAGCATTTTGACGAAGACTGCCTTCTATTGAGATATATTAAAGGAAGTGCAATGCCCAAACTAATTTGGGTGAGTGGCTACTTAAACATATACATAAATATAAATGTTTCCATAAATCTATTTTATACTCATTTGATTTAAGTTTTGCCCCAAATTGTATATATGTATGTATGTACATTTTCGTCTATTCTAGCAATTGCCTGCCTAGAAGCAGATTGTCTAATTTAATGTATACATTCATACACAACATGCACAAATGTTTATGAATGACGCTAGGATTGGAAACATGTGTGTTGCCATTGTCGACAATGAAGATTTCGCTAATTTGCGAAAGAGGGGAGTCATAAACTGACTTAGCCTCTGCACTTATTTTATGATATACCCCAAGAAATTTCATGGTACCTCATCCTAGCTCATGATTATTTGTGCAATAGCTGTATATGTGCAGTGCAGGTACTTAAAAAGATGCAAACTACACTTTTTTAAACGGAAATTTTATTGCACGGCAGTTGCTTAAAAAAATGCTTATGTACCTATGTATGTAAGTGTGTAGAAAAAATGGATATTTGTATTTCTTGTAATGTTGTATTTAACGTATTTAATAAGATGTTTGATGCATGTGCATATGTACATCCATTATGTGTATTTAATGTCTTTGTCTTTGGATATGTGTATTTTTATGTCAAGCAACAACCAAAACAAGTGTTTGAAAAATTTTGTTTAGTTGGATGTTTATCTGTGTGTTTAATGTAATATGTTAATGGGACGTTTTGTAAATTGTGTTGCCAATTTCTCTTCCGTGTTGAAATGTGCCCTTTGTGTACCTATCAATAGCATATACATAAAGCATACAATCGGTGGCCATCCTGTGATGCTAATAATCTGTTCATATGTCACAACCCTTTAACTCAAATTTAAGACGGCACCTATCCGAACATTCATTCATTCATTCCCCTCCCCTCCATCAACAAACTTAACCGGACATGATTATTTATACCAGTTACGTATAATTGGTGGCAATTAAGACTATTACATTAATATTAATATCTATAGTTTCATTTTTTTACAGAATACATTTCAATACATTTTTCGCACGACCGGAAACAAGCGGAGAAACTGGCCAAAGTTATTGTCGGTTGCCGCAAGAGGAAACATTTAAAGTTACAGGTGAGGAGTCTGCACTAATGGGGAGCAAGATACCCACGCAAATAAACATACAACAGTGTTTTCTACAATAATCACTCGTGCAGCAGGTAATTATGTATTAAATCGCTGAATCTTCCTTAACCTGCCTGAAGAGCTCTCTTGGGGCGGTAAGGGGCGATAGAAAGGGGTATTTTAAGGTATGTATGTATGTATGTATATGCATAACATACATTACATATGTACATATGTAACAAAAAAAAAACTAAGTCCAATTATCTTAACATTTTTATTTTTTGGAGGCAATTACGAGGCCTCTGCCTGTTGCTCGGGGCTTTGTGGGCGTGGTCTTACCCGTTGCCGTTCGCCTCCTGGTCCACTTTTGGTATCAGCGGCGAGGCTTGTACTTTCTTTATAATTATTATTTTATTTCTTACCAGCCCCCTGGTAATTTTGTGGCTGGGCTGGGCACTAATTAAATTCAATTAATTCTGAAGCTCGACACAAAGTTTTCGTTCAATGGTTCGCCACGATATTATATAGTATATATATATAGGATAAGGGGTGTTATTAGTTTTGCGAACTTTTACAGGCGTTCAATGGCGGGTCTCGACCGATATAATATTTCTCGTATTAAATTATGGTTTGGAGTGACCAGAAATTTAAACAAGTAAGAGGTTCTAGTCGGGAGCTCCCGACTAGGGGATACCCTGAACCCTCTTATGCCAACACCAAATGCAGTTCGCGCTTATAGATAGGGAGTAGCGGGGAGGTGGCGATAGGTATAAAATGAAAGATAATCGATATATATATACTATTCTAGAAGCTACATGTCAAGTTTGGTGACTCTAGCTCTTATTATTTACAAAAATTGCTTAAAAAACGGTATTTCGATATACATTTTTATCGATTACTTGGAAACGGGGCAAGTTATCGTTTATCGGAAACAAACTCGATCTGCGCGGGCACTAGGAGCACCTACATCTAAAATTTCAGTCTTTAGCTCTTATAGGTTCTGAGATCCTTGCGTTCATACATGCGGACGGTCGGACGGATGGACGGACGGACGGACGGACGGACGGACGGACAGACAGACGAACATGGCTAGATCGACTCGGCTATTGATGCTGATCAAGAATATATATACTTTATGGGGTCGGAGATGCTTCCTTCTGCCTGTTACATACATTTGCACTTTGCACAAATACAGTATACCCTTTTTACCCATTTTCAATGGGTTCAGGGTATAAAAAGGTGCGTTTGCGCACAACCCGACCGTATGGGCTCGCAACTCCAACAAGACTCTCCATTTCTATGGGATGCAATGAAACTTATGAATAGATCTGCATACCCATACATTCAAAATGTTTGGTGCATTGCTGCCCATAGGCACAGAGGCATAGGTAAGTCAACGGCAGTGGTAGGCCAGGGGCATTACAAAAGGCATCATTTCGCTCATTCCTCTATGAGCGAATAGGGCGGGCATTCGCCTTCGCTCTCCCACCTTATTTTCCATCAAGGCAGTAAATCCTGACCTAGGCGTTGCCACCCCTGCGAAATTTGGGCGCTCTAAGGTGTTTAGGGCCCTCATGGTAAAAGGGCGGAAAACTTTTATATGAAAGTAGTTTGTTTACCTCCGCTCAGTTTCAAAATCATTTTCAAAGCTTTTTGAGAATATTGATTTTATATCATACGTGCCCCGGGCAAGGCCGGGCTTCCACCACTGTTGCAAGTGGAATTTCCCAAATCGCTGAAACACGTATTCATTAAGTTATTATGTAGAGCTTTGAAAATAAGTTTGAGGTCAATCGGACAAATCTTAAGACTGCACTAAAAAATTTTAAAATCGCATTTTTTACCAAAGAAGTTTGGATTCTGCGAAAAATGATTGAATGATATGAAATGATTTTTCATATAGAACTTTGAAATTGAGTTTAAGGCCAATCGGATGGTAAACAAAAAAGTTTCATACAAACGTTTTTCGCGATTTTTCCTTACTTTCCCGAAACCCCGTCTTAACGTGCACCTTCATCACATATGGTAGCTACAGTGCAAATTTCAGCTTCCTAGCTCTTACGGTTTGGGCTGTGCGTTGATCACCAATCAGTCAGTCAGGACAAACAGTTTTATATATAGAGATATATTTAAATCGTTATCAGTAAACAACGAACTGAAATTTAACGATATAATGGCAGCCTGAAGGATTAGACAGTTGGTCTGTTATGTCATAGCTAGTTAGAACGCAAATTATTGACTTTAAATCATATTTAAATTCCATTCCAACATTAAATACATATGTCGGAACAGAGAAATCGATTCCTTTACAATTAGGATACTGGCAGCACAGCAAGTCCCGAGTGTCGTTATAGTCACAAAAAATGTATATTCTTAGGAGCGAGCACGTCCGTTCTCTATGACTTTTACTTTTAGAAGACCAAATAATTTTCATCGCCCTCGAGCATACTACTCATGCTCTTGTCATTCTATATTCTTCCCTGACTTTTAGTACTGTTCGTGAACATTCAACACTATAGCAAACTGAACGTTATACAACACACTCGGGCCATGCTCGGCAGAGACTATCTTCTTTGTCTCACACCATGCTTTCAGTAGCAACCCTAATACAAGTAGGACAGTTATGTTAAATAGCAGTACCTTCTGTAAATTCTTGATTCTTACTAACACTTAATCGTTAGATTCAAAAATAATACTCAAATAATTTGTTGGATACACGACATATATAACAAACATCTGATTACATTACATTACAGGAAATATAAGCATCCATAATTTCTCCACACCTAGGTACATAAGCATTTTTAAATCAACTCCCGTGCAACAAAATTTCCGTTTAAAAAGTGTAAAGTTTGCAACATTTTAAGTGCCAGCACCGCACACATTTATGTATACGTAGCACAAACTTTGGGCAGCTATTGAAAAAATAATCATGAGCGAGGATGAGGTACCATGAAATTTCTTGGGGTAGGTCATAAAATAAGGCAGGACTAAGTCAGTTTATGACTCCCCTCTTTCGCAAATGAGCGAAATCTTATTTCGACAATGGCAAAACACATGTTTCCAATCCTAGTGTCATTTATAAACATTGTGCATGTTGTGTATGAATGTATAATTAAATTAGACAATCTCTTCTAGGAGGAATGCTAGAATAGACGAAAATGTACATACATAATATATAATTTGGGGCAAAACTTAAATCAAATGAGTATAAAACAATTTATGGAAACATTTATATTTATGTATATGTTTGAGTAGCCACTCACCCAAATTAGTTTGGGCATTGCACTTCCTTTAATATATCTCAATAGAAGGCAGTCTTCGTCAAAATGCTGGTCGCACACTCTAGTTTAAGAATGCACATCTTAAACGTTAATTTTTAAATTCGCGCATTATAAGATAACATTGTTGTCTGGTACACGAAATAGACGGCTGCCTCCAGTGCATCCATTTTCCACACATTTCATTTCACTCATATCAACAAGTTTTCTTATCAACTTTACATGAAAATGCATAAACGAAAATCGACTGCCAGTTAAATGCTCTCATTAAAAGAGCGAAATTAATGTGAATTCATACACACATATGTAAACACAAACAAAAATGCAAGACACACATACATATAAAGCTCATCTCCTGTGAAAGTGCGGCCACTGAAGGAGGGAATAGAGAATGAGAGAATGATTGCGCAGCATCAGAAGTAGCTGTAGTAGCCAGGTGTCGTGTTTGATTTTGCTTTTGCAGACTAACCTAATGTACCTTGCTTGCGTTTAAAAACGGTAATAAAAGCTCAGAGTGACATTTCATCTCTTTCTATTTATAACCCAATGGGTGGCCAGAAAGCTCGCCTTGGGCTACACTTGCACTCATCGAGTCATTCATTACTGCACTGCACTTGCAACTGAAACTCTGAACGTTACGCACATACAGCAGTAAAAAGAAGATAATAATGTTCTGGACGGCAGAACAATAAGAATTATAAAGAAGAGACAATAACAAAATCAAATATGTTTATAGTTAATAACTTTAACGGTCAAGTGTAAAGTATAGCGAACAAGTGTACTGTGAAAAACTTTTGGATATGTTTGTAAACTACAAATAATTAACTTAGACAAAAACAAACAAATTTCCACTAATATAAATAAAAAAAAAAGTATATATATATATATATATATATATATATATATATATATGCCATATATTATATATAATATAAATCAATAAAAAGCCTTTGGTTTTTATATGAGAAGCCTAAGAAAACCAAAGCTGCTTGTAACAACATTTTTAAAACACAATTTAAAAGCAAGAAATAAATACAAGTTGGTGGCATAAAATTGATTTTAAATATTAACAGTGTAACATCATAAGGTAAGAGAACACGCAACAAGAAACATTATACCCAAATGTTCAACTATGTCGCCAGCCGACTTACTTAAAATATTAATATTAATAATAATCTCAAATTTAAGCGAATTCCCATTTTGTGCATACAAGCAAATTTACTTCTCAGAAATGTGTTAATATTTTGTGAATTATCAATGCAATCAGAGGTGTTTGGTATAGATATTTTTTATAGTCGAATTTGTTTTTCCAACATTATATTGAAATTAAGCCAAATTAAGTATTAATAATAACAATATTTTATATGCATTCAGTTATTTATATTGTTTTATACCCTTGGAGAGGGTATTATAATTTTGTCGTGCATTGTGTAACGCATAAAAGGAGACATATCCGGCCCATAAAATATATATGTATATTCATGATTAGTATCAACAGCCGAGTCGATATAGCCATGTCCGGCTGTCCGTCTGTCTGTTTCTATGCTAACTAGTCTCTAAGTTTTAAAGTTATCTTCATGAAACTTTGCAGAAGTCCTTCTTCGGAGCCAGGTGGATCGGACCACTATATCATATAGCTGCCATAGTAACGATCCGTGGAAAACTAGGTTTTTGATTAAAAACCTTTTTTGTTTATCAAGACATCTTGACCAAACTGGGCATTAGCTATTTTCCCTGTGCTTCTGAGATACGGAAAAGTTGGGTCTGCAAGGGTATTAGATCTTCGGTGTGCCGAAGATAGCCTTTCTTTCTCGTTTGAATATAAATTAAACTGTATATTGTAATATGTTTATTTATTGATTGATTATTGATAATTAATAATAAAATTTAAGAAATTAACTATATGTTACCATCGACTTTAAAATACTGATTTAAAACAGAGCCACAATATACATACATACAAAACAACATAAATACAAAATTGGTATAGGTCATGGTCAGCGCTAGGAGGCTAACAAAATTAATTTCTTCGGCTCCAAAAGCCTCTTCAGTGAATAACAAACATACAGACCTTCTTATTTTGATGTACTCATGCATACTTCACACATACAAACATAGGGGCTTGTACACCATTGGCTGCCAGAAGAACTTCTCTCCAGCATAAAATGTGCAAAAATACCATTTACAAGTAAGAGGTTCTATTCGGGAGCTCTCGAGTAGGGGATACCCTGAACCCTCTTATTCCAACACCAAATGCAACTCGCGCTACGCGCTTGTTTGTAGTAATCAAGATAAATTTAAAAAAAAAGTTCCCTTTGCAAAGGTCGATGCCGCAATTGACCGCACTACTTGCCGCTGTCCCTACTCAACAGCCACAGCAACCAAAAAAAAAAAAACAAAAAATAGTTTCATCGGCAGGGTTCGAGCTCCCGACAATCCACACTACATAAAGCACACCAATAATTGAGTCTCAGTGAGAAAAAAAACGAATTTAAATAGCAGCACAGAGAACAACACAATCGCAATTGCAATGCTGGTGATAGAATTCGAATCAGACGCGCATAAATGTGTGTGTGTACATGTATACAGAAATTCTTGGAATTTGCGCTTGCCGCTGCTAATGCGTGGTCGATGAAAACACATAACATAACGTAACATTTCTGAACCGATCTGAATCAAATTTTATACAGTATATCTTATTGTACCATGGTTATTTGTGTATTCTCAAAAAGTAAATTGAATTAAAATTGTGGCTTAGATTGGTTGGCAATATAAGTTGGGTTATTAACTTGATTTATAGCTCTGCGGTGGTAGCGGGGAGGTGGCGATAGGTATAAAATTAAAGATACTTGATATATATATAATATTCTAGAAGCAACTTATCAAGTTTGGTGACTCTAGCTCTTAATATTTACCAAAATTGCAAAAAAAAAAAAAACAGTATGTCTATATCGATTTATATCGATTTCCTGGAAACTGAGTAAGTTATCGATTATCGGAAACAAACTCGATCTGCGCAGGCAATAGGAGGACCTACATTTAAAATTTCAGTCAGTTGCGAGTTCGAACCCTGCCAAGGGAACTTTTTTTTTTTTACTTTATCTTTATTACTTCAAACGAGCTCTTTGCGCGAACTGCATTTGGTGTTGGAATAAGAGGGTTCTGGGTATTCCCTAGTCGGGAGCTCCCGACTAGAACCTCTTACTTGTTCTTAATATATGTATGTATGCCAGTTTTAAATTCTTACAGCCCATATACATATGTGTATAAACATGTGGCTCGCTCTCACTCATTGCTTTGCGCACTTGTGTGCATCTCTTTCTCCCTGCTTAGCTTCCCAGCGGACCAAACTGTCGCAAATGATATCACAAACTGGTGAAATGCGAGAGTTTACCCGACAAAACTCTCGCAAACGCATTGGGAAACGATAGCAATATGAATCATATGTCGTTCAGTTTGTGGCAGTCAAACTTTCATTTACGACTGTCGCAAGAAATACGACTAGCGAGCGTTTTGTGATATTTTTTGCGAGCGTTTTCTGATATTTCTAACGAGTCTAATAAAATATTTTCTGCGATACGTTTTTGTAGGTAAGCAATATTAAAAAAGTCTCTTAAAAGATATCGCAAAAGGCTCGCATAAAATATGATGTACGCATCTTTTTTTTGTTTCATGCCCATTTTGTTCCCATTAAAATGTTTGTTGGTGTTTTTGTTTTAATATTAATTTTCAATTCAAATTTTATTTTAAAAATAATTAACATTTTATTTGATTTAAAATTTAAAACCATTTCCTTGGCAATCTTATAATTAGAAAAGAAGTTAATACACAAATAAAACAGTTTAATTTAAAACTAATAATGAAAGAATAAAATTTTATTTTCATTTTTTTGACATTACCTTTCCTCTCCACTCATTTCTGTGTATTGAAATATTGAATAATATTCTGTCAGGGAACAATAAAGTAAAAAATAAAAATAAAATAATAAACACTTGTTAATTACTTACCTCTTAACAGAATTCCAATTTTTATATTCACTTAAGACACGTGTCTGCTCTGCTCGGCGGACAATAGAAAAGAGAACAAAGGAATTTTTCAACCCCCAAAAACCGGTCTGAGTAGGAAAAAACAACAAAAACAACACAGCATCCGAATGCCACGTCGTTTTTACTCTCTCGCTCTCATGACAATGTTGCACTCTCTGAGCACGATTAACATTTGAAACAAAAACAACACACCATTCTCTCTACTGTGCACGCATTTTTATCGCAAGGATCTCACTGCAACGCTCGTGTGCGAGTGTTTTGCGATAAAAATATATCCCACTCGTTTTCTGCTCACATGCGAGCTCATTTGTGAGCATTTTGCGAGACTCTCGCTAAAGGCTCGCGTGTTGGTCCGCTGGGTTCTCACAAAACCACGAGATCTACAAACATGCATATGTATGGATCACGGCGCTTGTCGCGAGCCATTGATATTTTCTTCAATTGTGTGCCCAGACACAAACTGGGGTTGCAAAAGGTGCACACATTCAAATGCTCTATCAGGTATTTCTTGGTCCAGTCAGGCATAATGAGAAGAATCTGATATATTTTCATTTAATAAAGACTTAAATGACCCAAATGAAATATTTATATTTATTCTTTGTTTACTGTGGGGACCTATTTTTTTGAAAATATAACGATATCTAAGTCGTATTTCTGCAAGGGTGATTCATCATCGGCTTCTCAAAGAATTCTATGAAATCACCAAATATTGACGATATTCAATTTCTGCGACTTGCTGCTTGTGCATACGCACACTCTTTCGAGTAAGCTGTTGTATAAAATTATTTATGGTTCATGTTTACTGTTCATGTGCATAACTGCTTTTTCCATGCTTGTTGTAAGGGTAAGGGTACCTGGACGTTGGGATGTGTGCATGAAAACGGTTTGGGCCGGCCAATCGCACACACTTACACACTTTTTTATATGGAGGGAGCTCCCGACTAGAGCCTCTTACTTGTTTTTATACCTTGAACCCATTAAATGTGGGTAAAAAGGGTATATTGTATTTGTGCAAAATGCAAATGTATGTAACAGGCAGAAGGAAGCAACTCCAACCCCATAAAGTATATATATTCTTGATCAGCATCAATAGCCGATTCGATCTAGCCATGTCCGTCTGTCTGTCCGTCCGTCCGTCCGTCCGTATGTATGAACGCAAGGATCTCAGAACCTATAAGAGCTAGAGACTTGGAATTAGATTAGATGTAGGTGCTCCTAGTGCCTGCACAGATCGAGTTTGTTTCCGATAATCGATAACTTACTCCGTTTCCAAGCAATCGATATTGACATCCTGTTTTTTGAGCAAATTGGGTAAATAAAGAACTAGAGTCACCAAACATGATATGTTGTTTCTAGAATATTATATATATGTCATGTATCTTTCATTTTCTACCTATCGCCACCTCCCCGCTACCACCGCAGAGCTATAAATCAAGTTAATAACCCAACTTGTATCACCAACCAATTTAAGCCACAATTTAAATGCAATTGATTTTTTGAGAATACACAAATATTCTATGGTACAATAAGATATTCACTAAATCGGTTTTTGTTTTGTTTTTCGGTATTTTGCGCACTACTGCGCACGTGTTGCGTCGCAATTTCTATATACATGTACAGTGTACTTTGTACACACACACATTCATAAGCGTCTGCTTCGAATTCTGTCTTCACTGCGATTGTTTTCTATGTTGCTATTTTAATTGATTTTTTTGTCAATGATTCCCAATTATTAGCGTGGATGTTGAGTAGAGGCAGTGGAAAGTGGTGCGGTCTGTCGCGAGTTCGAGCCCTACCGAGGAAAGTAAATATGCGGTCAGTTGCGAGTTCATTACACACCCTGCCAATGGAACTTTTTTTTTATACCCTGAACCCATTAAAAATGGGTAAAAGGGGTATTATGTTTTTGTGCAAAATGCAAATGTATGTAACAGGCAGAAGGAAGCATCTCCGACCCCATAAAGTATATATATTCTTGATCAGCATCAATAGCCGAGTCGATCTAGCCATGTCCGACTGTCTGTCCGTCCGTCCGTCCATCCGTCCGTCCGTCCATCCTTCCGTCCGTCCATCCGTCCGTCCGTCCGTCCGTATGTATGAACGCAAGGATCTCAGAACCTATAAGAGCTAGAGACTTGAAGATGTAGGTGCTCCTAGTTCCTACGCAGATCGAGTTTGTTTCCGATAATCGATAACTTGCCCCGTTTCCAAGTAATCGATAAAAATGTATATCGAAATCCCGTTTTTAAGCAATTTTGGTAAATAATAGGAGCTAGAGTCACCAAACTTGACATGTAGCTTCTAGAATAGTATATATATATCGAGTATCTTTCATTTTATACCTATCGCCACCTCCCCGCTACTCTCTATCTATAAGCGCGAACTGCATTTGGTGTTGGAATTTGAGGGTTCAGGGTATCCCCTAGTCGGGAGCTCCCGACTAGAACCTCTTACTTGTTCTTTATTAATTCAAACGAGCTCCATTTGGTTTTGGAATAAGAGGGTTCAGGGTATCCCCTAGTCGGGAGCTCCCGACTAGAACCTTTTACTTGTTTCTGCCTGGTGATGCTTGGAGTTTTTGATTGTGAGCGTGTGTGTGCGGGACGCCCTTCTTAGTCCATCTAATCGGCATAAGCAGTTTACTTTCTGATTTGATCAATTGAAAGAAAAAGTCAAAATATTTAAGTCTTGCTTTCACCTTTTCTTTCTCCCTCTCTAGCCACATCATGGATGTACCCAAGGAACTGGAAACGCTGCTCAGTTGCAGCTTGTGTAAACGCATTTATGACCCAAGCGATGCCACACGGCTACCCAAGGAGCTTAACTGCCGGCATAGCTACTGCGCCGACTGTCTGGACCAGCTCCCCGGCTACCAGAAGGTGTCATGTCCTCAGTGTAAGCAGGAGACGCCCCTACCGATTTTAAGTGCGCTGCCAACGAATGAGGTTTTGATGTTTCTGCTGCAGCAGATGCCGGCACTGAACCTGGGCATGTTCATGTCGCGGCTGCAGAGGGAACAACAGTTGCAGCCGACTGGCAATAATTTGACCAACTCAGCCTGGCCCAACTGGCTGAATGAGGTGGGTTTGAATAGAAAGCTGCGCAGCATCAAAGAGTATTGCAGTTTCCATGCCATGCCCAATACGACATGGTGCCACACCTGTCAGCGGCTACTGTGCCGCGGCTGCGACGCGGATACCGAGCATCGTAATCATGAATTGACGCGACAACTGAACATGGACCACAAGTTGCGTCAGCTGCTCTACCTTGAGCTAAGAAAGATTGAGGAGCATATAACGTATGCCGAGGTGCTGGCCTCAGAAGATATTTCTATGTTGCGCCAACTCTCCAAGGCCTGCGACACGGTGAAGCAGCATTTGCAGCGGCAAATACTGCAGCATGCGCCAAGTCTGCGCATACGCCACATGCGCAATTGGTGGCTGCGCGCCAGGATGCAGTTACAGCTGCATGGAACTGTCCCGGGTAACCTCATAAGCTGCGAACTGCTGCGTCTAATGCACGAGCTGCAGGAGCAGCGGAACAAATTCCGAAAGCAAAAGCTGTACATCTATCGCAGGTGTCGTTTGCGTGCGGGCATCCGAGAGGGCGGCCTCCAGTTGTTGGACTTTCAGCAATTGCATCTCAGACTCATGTCGCTGCGCCAGCCACCATTGGAATCAGTGCCGGCTACAGTGGAGTCACCGACGGAGCCCCCGACGGAGCCGACGCCGGAGCTGCTGCTGACTAACTACTGCGTCTATGAGCGGTGGTGGGATCTGCAACGGAAGCTGTTGCCAGCAGAGCTGGGGGAGGAAGATGAAGAGGAGGATGACGATGAGGAGGAGGCTGCTGTTATGCAACCGCCGCTGTCACCGTTGGCGCAGCCAAATGTCAATCCACCGTATACACTGTGGGATGAATGCAGTGGCATCTCCAGCAGCAGCAGCAGCGACAATACTCTGGGCAACAGAGGCAGAAGTCCGGCGGGTCACTTATTTGAGGAAAATGGCTCCAATCGGCTGAAGCTGGAGCAGCAGCAGTCCACAGTAAAGCAACGCACAGATGTGGCACAGCCTGCCACTTCGTTTTGCTGCATGACGCATCGCACCCAAAGCTTGCAACTGAAAGCAGAATCACATCCGCAACTGGACATACGACGGCATTCGGCCAACAAAATAAAGAGCGTAAATTTTGACTTCGATAAGCCCAGCACATCCGCAGCTGCAGCTGCTGCAGCAGCCGCCGCCACCGCCTCAGCAGCAAGAGGCCCAGCTGCTCCAGTGGCCCTACCTCATCGTCCCTTAGCTTTGGGCTATCCGATTTACTATCTGGACATGATAATGAAGGACAAACCGGTGGGTCGAGTACTCATCGTAGTGCGCAACGATGTAGCGCCACGCATGGCGGAGAATTTTCGCGCCCTGATCCTACACCTACGCGGCTTTGGCTATAAGGGATGCTCCGTTTTCCAGATCTGGGGCAATGAGAATATTATAACTGGCGACTTTGAGTTTCAGAATGGCAATGGCGGCTATGCCGCCCTCGAGGGTGGTTTCTTTATACCGGATGACACTGGGTTGCCCGCTGAGCGTGGCGCAGTGGGCATGCGAAGTGGCCAAATGCGGGACGATCATAGCGGATTTGTGGGCAGCCAGTTTCAAATGGTGCGCAATGAGATGCCCTCTTTGACGGCCATTTTTGGCTTCATTGTGGATGGCATTGATGTGCTGGACAAGATAGCCAACACGGGCAATACAACTGGATGGTCCGCGATGTGCACCTATATCAAGAATTGCGGCGAGTATAACCGCAGCAACTTCTAAAAGGGGTGACAGCCCAGGCATCTCTGTTTAATACTATAGAAAGTAATTGACAGGCCTACGATTGCTATCAGGTCAGCTCTCAAACAAATGTTTATCAACATTATCAAATACATTGTTTGCAATAACAGTTCTTATGAATATCTATGCATTACTTTACTTTAGGCCCGAAAAAATTATACATCATAAGTACATCTAAAGTGGTCGAATTTCATTTTATTATTGTAATATATCAGAATGGATCTTATATTTAGTTGCACAGCAATAATGCCTACAATAATATCAAAATATCAATGTTAAAGGATACTAATATAATACTGAATTGGACAACATTTTAAGACCGTGAAACTAAGGTGTATTTAAGTAAATCAAAGGAACTTAAAACCATCCAAGTATGAGAGTAGTCAAGAGCTAAAATAATTAAAAAACGAGAAAGAAACACTATCTTCGGCACGCCGAAGATCTAATACCCTTGCGGACCCCACCTTTTCATAATGCTCATAATAATGCTCTTAGAAGCACAGGGAAAATAGTTAATACCGAGTTTGGTCAAGATATCTTGATAAACAAAAAAGGTTATTAATCAAAAACCTAGTTTTCGACGGATCGTTCCTATGGCAGATATATGATATAGTGGTCCGATGTTGATAGGATTTTGCATATATATGAGAAACACAAAAAAATGTTCCATGCAACTTAACTTTCGACCGATCGTTCCTATGACAGCTACATGATATAGTTTTCCGATCTCAATAGGATTTTGCATATATATGAGGAGCATCGTAAAACTAATAAATGCCGAGTTTGGTTAAGATATCGTGAATAACACAAATGTTTTTCATACAACAACTTAATTTTCGACCGATTGTTCCTATGGCAGCTATGTTTTTTATGTTTTTGTGCAACTATAATATTTACAATTGAAGTGTTATACAAATCTCCAAGTAGCTATATGTATTATTGGATATATATATGTTTGCAAATTAAACGTACGATTCCGAGCGTACTGGTGAATAACATAAAAGATCTTAGATCAATGATGACCCGTACAATATTAGAAAACAAGTAAGAGGTCTAGTCGGGAGCTCCCGACTAGGGGATACCCTGAACCCTTATATTCCAACACCAAGTCGCGCTAATAGATAGAGAGTAGCGGGGAGGTGGCGATAGGTATAAAATGAAAGATAATCGATATATATATACTTTTCTGGAAGCTACATGTCAAGTTTGGTGACTCTAGCTCTTATTATTTACCAAAATTGCTTAAAAAACGGGATTTCGATATACATTTTTATCGATTACTTTGATTTTTTTCTCTAGCTCTTATAGGTTCTGAGATCCTTGCGTTCATACATACGGACGGACGGACGGACGGACGGACAGGCAGACGGACATGACAAGATCGACTCGGCTATTGATGCTGATCAAGAATATATATACTTTATTGGGTCGGAGATGCTTCCTTCTGCCTGTTACATACATTTACATTTTGCACAAAAACATTATACCCTTTTTACACATTTTCAATGGGTTCCGTCCGTCCGTTCTTAAGTTCATAGACTTCCCTTGGCTTGGCAGACACATACATATGTGCCGATTTGCACCAATATGTGTGCGATGAGACACACAGACAACAACTATTAGGCGCGTCGCAGCATTGATATCCTTAATAATAGAAATGGTATATAATGTTTCAAGAAAAAAATTAATAATAATTGTACCAATAGTTGCACACTAAATGCGAAAATATATTTTTCATAGACATTGGATAAAAATGTATTTATAAGAAGTTTTGTGCTATTTGGTTACATTGCTTATTAATAATGAAAATACCCTATTTTGAGAAAGGGTGCCTTGCTGGTCGAAAAAGCAAAAATTTTAAAAATCTGCCGAGCTGCTTGCAAGTTGAAAGTGAGTGGAGAAGAAGAAGACATGACTTCGCGAATTATAGGCATAACAGTGCTTAGAAACTACAACAATGAGTTAGAAGGGTGCAGCAGCTAAGATCATAGGCTGTAGCCCCAAACAAAAAAAGGATAGAATTTGTGGTGTTCTGTTTTTATTGTCGAGTCGTTTGTTTTGCTTATGGTTGTTGTTGGTTCTTATGGAAAATGTTTTGAAGTTGTCTTTGAATTTCGGGCAGAAGTAGCTGCAGACAGCCGGGCGTTGTGTTTGCAACCTCTGTATCTGGCTTCAGAATTTTTGGAAAAGAGCTTTTGATCCAAATGCCTCCTCTTGGTCTGTTTATTACTCTATGGGCTGAAGGCAGGCTGGCGACTAACTTCGTTGCTCGTGTCAGCATCAGCAAGCCGCGACTTCGGCATTCGTTCGTCAGGCATTTCGTACGAAGCCTCAAAGGCCAGGCTAGAAATTTTGCGTCGCATTCAAATGTATGGGCGTTACTCATCTTAGTGTTTATATGGTCTTTGATAGAACCCAGTAAAATCACCATTAGCTGTCCCCTTTCTTTGCACTATGTCCTCTAGATCTTGCATCAACTTTTCAGCGATCAAAACAGACGACGAGAATAAAATTGGGTTTCATGCGCACTGTTGTTGTTTTGCAGCTAATTTGTTGTTGCTTCCCATGGTAAATGAGTTTTTTTTATACCCTGAACCCATTTAAAATGGGTAAAAGGGGTATAATGTTTTTGTGCAAAATGTAAATGTATGTAACAGGCAGAAGGAAGCATCTCCGACCCCATAAAGTATATATATTCTTGATCAGCATCAATAGCCGAGTCGATCTAGCCATGTCCGTCTGTCTGTCTGTCCGTCCGTCCGTCCGTCCGTCCGTCCGTATGTATGAACGCAAGGATCTCAGAACCTATAAGAGCTAGAGACTTGAAATTTCAGCTGTAGGTCCTCCTAGTGGAGCGCGCAGTCGAGTTTGTTGCCGATATTCGATAGCTTGCCCCGTTTCCAAGTAATCGATAAAAATTTCTATAGTGCAATAAGATGTAGAAAATATCATCAAGATCGGTCAAGAAACACAGATGTTTTTAAAGAAAACTTGTTTTGGCTGGCCCCGAGCTTGGAGTATTTCTGTATCGTCTTCTTTGAATTCTATCAATCAACGGCATTGCAATTGCGATTGTATTGTTCTGTGGGCTGCTTTTTTAATTCGTTTTTTTTTCTCATTAATACTCAACAAGTAATGCGAGCTTAAACCCTACTGAGGAAACTATTTTTGAAATAAATTTATATTACTACTAAAGCTAGCGAGCCGCATTTGGTGTTGGAAGAAAAAGGTTTAGAGTATCCCCTAGTCGGGAGCTCCCGACTAGCGACTCTTACTTGCTCATATTTGAATGTGACGATTTACTAACAGTATTATCAGTTGACCATTTGCAATTCTTTCTTAAAATTTTATTTTGCCCCCATGATCTGCTCATTCCCACTCATTTCTGTGTGTGTGTGTGTGGGGGTAGAGTTCCAGATTCAGAAATCCCAAAAACTTTAAATCTTTTCAAATTTGCATCAGACAGGCAGGTAACCAACAGGCACACAAACGCATAAATGTTTCCATCCAATTAGAAAATTGTGTAAGTGTGCGTGCTTGACCGGCCCATGCACATATGTCAACGTTCAGGTACCCTTTAATAATTTCACACAACTGCTCACTCGAAAGAGAAGAGATACTTTAAGTGCTCTCATTGACATAATATCACATATATGAAATTTGTATGTGTGTGCGTTCGCACAAGTAGCAATTAATTGCTTTAAAGCACAATAATTGAACATTTTCGTTTTTTGGTCTTTTTCAGAATTCTTCGACAAGCCGACGATGAAATACCCTTGCTGATATACGACTTAGATTTATTTTTATTTTCATCAAAATAATGAAAATTATAATATAATTTTTGAATATTTCATTTAGCTCATATAAGTTTTTATTAATTAAAATAAATCAGTTTTTTCACATAATGTGTGACGGGACGAAGAAATAAATAAAAGAGCATTTGAATGTGTGTGCGTTTTGGTCTGGCTCGCGACAAACGCAAAAGTCATATACTTGCGCGCACATCCAAACAAAACACAAACATTGTATGTTTGTAGATCTCAGGGTTGTTTGGAAAGCTATGCAGCACACTCTGCACATGCATACACACATATATTTTTGGAATTAAAAAATCACGTACATACATATATTAAAACAAGTAAAAGGTTATAGTAGGGAGTTCCCGACTAGGGGACACCATGAACCCTCATATTCCAACACCAAATGTAGCGCGCGCTAAGCGCTCGTTTTTAGCAATAAAGTTAAATTGAAAAAAGAAAAGTTCCTTTGGCAGGGTTCGAACTCGCAACTAACCTCACTACTTGCCGGCGTCTCTACTCAACAGCCACACCAGCCAAAAAAAGTAGTTTCCTCCGTAGGGTTCGAACTCTCGACATACCACACCAGTTGCCACCTTCTCTACTCAACACATCTATAATTGAGTCTTATTGAAAAAAAACGAGTTAAAATAGCAGCACAGAAAACAATACAATCACAATTGCAATGCTGTTGATAGAATTCGAACCAGACGCGCATGAATGTGTGTCAAAAAGCCAATTGCATTTAAATTGTGGCTTATATTGGTGGGCTGCATAAACTGGTTTATTAACATGATTTGTTGCTATGAGGTAGTAGCGGGTAGGTGGCGATAGGTATAAAATGAAAGATACTTGATATATACATACTATACTATAGAAGCAACATGTCAAGTTTGGTGACTCTAGCTCTGATTATTTTCCCAATTAGCTAAAAAAACAGGATTTCAATATCGAATATCGGAAACAAACTTGATCTGCGCAGGCACTAGGCGGACCTACAGATAAAATTTCAATTTCTCTAGCTCTTATAGGTTCTGATATCCTTGCGTTCATACATACGGACAGATAGACGGACATGGCGATATATGGCAATATATATACTTTATGGGGTCGGATCCTTCTGCCTGTTACATACATTTGCACAAATACATTATACCCTTTTAACCAATTTTTAATGCGTTCTGGGTATAAAAACACAGCTGGCACAGTTATCCATAAATGGAGTTACACCACATGAAAAAAAAAATCCAAAATGATTTTGAGCAAAATTTGCAATAAACAATTTTTCAGAAGCAGCTTAGTTAAGTGCGTGTCGATGCATACGAGTCTATACCCACACACATTCACATGCATCAACACGCACCTAACTAATCTGCTTTTAAGAAACAATACGTTGTGGGTGTATACAAATGAATTTGCGTGTATGTGCCCTAACCCATGTCATTTTTGTCGTCCTGCATTGCATGAAAAATGAATAATCAACTTCACCTTCTTTTATTGTTTCTAAACATTTTTTCATTGTGAGTGGCGAAACTTTTATTTTTGAATTCCTTACTGCCCAGAGACATGTGCAGAGAGTGCACTCAATCACTCCCACTCATTGCTTTGCGCACTTGTGTGCATCTCATTCTGCCTGCATAGCTTTCCAAACAACCCCGAGAACTACAAACATACAATGTTTATATTGTGTGGATGTGCGCACAAGTAGAACACGGCGTTTGTCGCGAGCCAGAGATTTTTTCTCCAATGGGCTGGCGCTGCCTTCGGTTTTTTGTAGACCTTTTTGTGGCTGCGATACTAATAGGCACACACATTCAAATGCACATTTTCCTCGTCCAGTCAGGCATAATGAGAAGAATCTGTTTTATTTTTAATAGAAGCTTAAATGATATAAATTATATTATTATGTTTTCACCACCCTTAAATTTCAAATTTAAGACGGCACTTATCCGAACAACGTGGTTATTGCCCTCCCCTCCTTCCACAAACTTAACCGGTCATGTTTATTTGTATCAGTTACGTATAATTAATTGGTGGCATTAATTAAGACTTTTACAATAATAGTAATTTCTTAAGTTTCGTTTTTTTAAAGAATACATTTCAAAAAATTTGTCGCACGACTGGGAACAAGCGGCGAAACTGGACAAAGGCTATTGTCGGTTGCCGCAAGAGAAAACATTCACTGCGACCTCAAAATGAAATACGATAAGCTTGTCGATAAATTTGAAATTTTGAATATATAAATAACATGACATTCTTCTACAATAGTTGTTCCATTTTTGAATGATTTTAAATATTTAGTTTAGCTTTCACGAAATTCAATTTAGGTTACAACGACCGATTTATTGATTGGATTTATGCGTTGTTTGAATTGTTCTTTTGCGGATAGAGAATACGTTCGATTCAGTTGTAATGATATGCACAATTACACTTGTTCATCAGAGAAGACACCAGTTATATGGATAAGCCCCTCTTGAATGAATTGTATCACTCACGAACTTTAATTTATTTCATATCACAAATTTAACACTATCCTACCGACTGCGCCAATAACGTAGTTATAAGTTTGAAATAAAAATTTATTTGACGAGGTGTTGATTTTTATCCGTTTATTATGTTTGATATCTGAATTAAGACTGAGGTAAAAAAATTGGCTTGCGGTATATTTAAAGCCATTACACACATTAATTGAAGTACGTGACTTCTTTCAAAGGGACAGCAGCTTGTTTTTGCTGGCATCTTTCTATTGGTCAGTTTTTGTTTACAAAAAATTGTTGAAATTTTTTGAGTTCGGCTGCAGTTAGCATTATTTGAATTCGGCTGCAGGAGGCATGTTATTGTTATGATTATTCAATTTGTAAACATACAGTGGGTTATACTATGCAATGCAGTTTATGAATAACAGTGGTTCAAAATTCTGTTGTTGTGATTATACCACTATATACATATACAACTTGGCGCAAAACAGATGTATGTTAACATATATACATATTTTTATGTTTGAGTAGCCACTCATCCAAATTTTTAAATTCGCGCACCATTACTTAACATTATTATCTGGTAGACGAAATACACGGCTGCCTCCAGTGCATCCATTTGCCACACATTTCACTGCACTAATTATCCAAAAGTTTTCTTATCAAATTTAAATGAAAATGCATAATCGAAAATCGACTGCCAGTAAGATGCTCTCATTAAAAAAGAGAGAAATAATTATGAATGCATACACACATGCACATACAATCATGCAAGACACGCATACATATAAAGCACATCACCTGTGAAAGTGAGGGCACTGATGGAAGGAATAGAAAATGACGACAAAACAATAATTGTTTTTTTAATTTTTGCGCAACATCAGAAGTAGCTCTAGTAGCCAGGTGTTGTGTTTGATTTTGCGATTGCAGACTAACCTAATGCACCTTGCTTGCGTTTTAAAACGGTAATAAAAGCTCAGAGTGACATTTCATATCCTTCTATTTATAACTCACTGGCAGGCCATAAAAGCGCGATTTAGCCTATACTCGCACTGCACTTGCAAATGAAACTGTGAACGTTACGCACATACTGTCGCAAAGATTTTCAACGCACGTAACAAGTACAAAACAAGTAAGAGGTTCTAGTCGGGAGCTCCCGACTAGGGGATACCCTGAACCCTCTTATTCCATCACCAAATGCAGCGCGCGCTTATAGATAGAGAGTAGCGGGGAGGTGGCGATAGGTACAAAATGAAAGATAAGCGATATATATATACTATTCTAGAAGCTACATGTCAAGTTTGGTGACTCTAGCTCTTATTATTTACAAAAATTGCAAAGTGGATTTCGATATACATTTTTATCGATTACTTAGAAACGGAGTAAGTTATCGATTTTCGGAAGCAAACTCGATCTGCGCGGGCACCTGGAGGACCTACAGCTAAAATTTCAAGTCTCTAGCTCTTATAGGTTCTGAGATCCTTGCGTTCATACATACGGACGGACGGACGGACGGATAGACGGACGGACAGACAGACGGACATGGCTAGATCGACTCGGCTATTGATGCTGATCATATATATACATATGTCAAGTATCTTTCATTTTATACCAATCGCCATCTCCCCGCAACCACCTCAAAAAGGGTTTAGGGTATTCTCTAGTCGGGAGCTCCCGACTAGAACCTCTAGCTTGTTTTTTCTTGGTGTGGCTGTTGAGTAGAGGAGGCAGCAAGTAGTAAGGATGGTTGCGAGTCCGAACCCTGCACCACTTTTTATACCCTGAACCCATTAAAAATGGGTAAAAGGGGGTATTATGTTTTTGTGCAAAATGCAAATGTATGTAACAGGCAGAAGGAAGCATCTCCGACCCCATAAAGTATATATATTCTTGATCAGCATCAATAGCCGAGTCGATCTAGCCATGTCCGTCTGTCTGTCCGTCCGTCCGTCCGTCCGTCCGTCCGTCCGTCCGTATGTATGAACGCAAGGATTTCAGAACCTATAAGAGCTAGAGACTTGAAATTTTAGATGTAGGTGCTCCTAGTGCCCGCGCAGATCGAGTTTGTTTCCGATAAACGATAACTTGCCCCGTTTCCAAGTAATCGATAAAAATGTATATCGAAACCCCGTTTTTTAAGCAATTTTGGTAAATAATAAGAGCTAGAGTAACCAAACTTGACATGTAGTTTCTAGAATAATATATATATATCGATTATCTTTCATTTTATATCTATCGCCAACTCCCCGCTACTCTCTATCTATAAGCGCGCACTGCATTTGGTGTTGGAATAAGAGGGTTCAGGGTATCCCCTAGTCGGGAGCTCCCGACTAGAACCTCTTACTTGTTTTTATTGTCTATTCCTTCTAGTTTTGTCGAATGTGAAGTGTGCCAAATAACCTCTTTCACTCTGGCCGTGCATGTTAACAGACGAATCTCACACAGAAATCAACTAAAACGTATTTAAAGATTGTTGTTGTTATTCTTCATACTGCTGTTGAAGTTGTTGCAGCGTTGAGTGCTGCCGCATCGCTTTGCGTGCGTTAAAAAGTTTAGCGGCTGCGTGCGCGTACCGTTCAGAGTTTCATTTGCAAGTGCAGTGCGAACCTAGCGCAAGGCGCTGTTACAGCCAGCACGCAACAGGCTAAGCGAAGAGAGGCAGAGGCAGCTTTCGCTCTTATAGTTTTTGCTGTGCGGGAGTTTTCGTTGCTTACCCTTTTACGCGCTCAATGTCAACGTCAAGTTGCGTTGCATTTTGGTTTCCGTCTGCACCTCTCCTACCCTTGCTCGCGTTGCAGCTTCTTTGCTTTGCCTTCTATTCAGCTTTTGAATTTGACTATTTTGTGCTTCGGTCAGTTTGGCACGTATTAACAGTTATTCAACAAATGTCTGGCTGTGGGTGTGTGTGTGTGCCTCTGTGCGAGTGTGCGAGTGTGCTGCTTGTTTGTTGGCCTTGTAGATATTTGCTATAGTACCCGCAGCAACTGTTGCTTCCATTTAAGAAATATGCTTTGGTAACTGGATTTGCATCCGATGCAGCTCAACTACAAGTCGTTTGCTTGTGTGTGTGTGTCCTTTGATTAATATAGGTGTAGGTACTTCGTTGGATTTTCAACATTTTTGATTAGATGTCTCGTGAATGTGTGAGTTTCTGGTCAGGAAAAAAATGAGTAAATCAAAATGGTTGACTTATTTGCACACATGCATAGTATAAATTAACCGAAATTTTATTTTATTATAATTGAGGGCGCTGGAGCTTACTCATTAAAGCTAAACTATAACATATCTTAGCCTATCCCTCGAAGCTCTGGATCGCCGGCAGAAGTGACGGCATTTCGCTGAGTCAGGGCCTCGTGACCGTCCATCGCTGTCCACTCACCGCGCGCATAAGTGGGTATCGGGTATCGTTGCCTGTTCAACAGCCAGAATTTGCTGACCGTTGCACCATGGGCATCCGGTGCCGCGTCGCACTCAGCAACAACTTTGTTGCGCGTGTTATCTTATATGTTAAGATGAAAACTAGTTGTCCTCTAATAATATTACTTCAAAAACAGTTTAATTTTTATTTAAACAAATTTTTTTCATTACACAAATAGAAATAACCATCATAAAAATTGAGCAAGTATTCTTAAATTTTTGGTAGTTTGTGGTTTTATATATGTACTATATGAATATAAAATATGAATGTATTAAATAAAATGCAAATACAGTGACAGCTCTGCTAATGAAAACTTCTTTAAGGCGAATACCTCTTCTGGAGGCAGCTTTCTCTTAATCCTTTGTTAATCGGCCCATTCTTCCTCGATTAAACCCTGCTCCTTAGCGGGGAAAGATGACCCGACTATCGCTGCCCGTCAAAGAGAGTTTTGACTGTATTTAAAAGCTTGTAAATTTGGTTAATTTGCCTGCACAGTTTGGTGGCATCTTTTAGGCGCACGTTGGTGCTGGAACGAGTTTATTCTTGCTTAATAAGCACAATCTTCATTTTAGGTATTAGTTTTATGAGTCTATATGGTACTCTATATATAAATCTTACTGAGCAAAAGTTGGCTGACTTTTGATTTAAAATCAGCAGAGGCCAGGAAGAAAAGAGCAATAACCCCAACCAACACTCGATATTTAAGCAATAGATTTTCTTAGTTTCCGTCTTCCTTTGAAAACATAATCAAGCTTTTCAAGTGAGCAATGCGATTAGTGTAATATAATGGTTCAATTCCAGATAAGTTTATTAAAAGCTTTTCATTGGTAATTACCAATGTATTTCTTGTTTGTGTGCTTGTCTAATTAATAAATTTTAGATACTTGCAACTTGAAATATTTTTCCTTGTATATATATTCAATTCTTGGTAAGTTAATAAGAAAAGTTTTATTGGGAATTACGAATATATTTGTTGCCTATTTGTGTGCTCGTTAAACTGAAAAATCTAGAGACATGACATTAACATTTCTTTTTTTCCTATTTACATATCTCTATCGCACTTTCGGGTTAAAATATATAATCGATAACATTTATCGACAATAAATTCAACCTGGATTAGTAAATACAGCTTAACATATACTTAATCGCCCTCAGCCAAAATAACTCTCCATTTGTGTCATATTTCGTTGTCAACGTTAATAAACAGATGAGGATGCTGCCCTGCACCGTGCACTTAATTTCAATTAACTTTGCTCGGTTGGACTTGTCCACAAATGTGGGCTGCAGTATCCTTGTGGAACGGGTGTGAGAGCAAACACGCGCGGAGATTGTTGACAGTTGCATTTGAGCTGTTCCCATTACCACGCCTACGGTTCACCGAATGAAGCACACATAATTGACCACACAATGCAATAAGGGTAACGTAGGACGAGTCTAGGAACTGTACGTCGCATGTGTAAAGCAAACGTGGGAAGTATAACAAAGATACATGTGGCAGGATGATCTTTATTTTTTTTTTTTTTTTAATCTTTTTCTGGTTTATTCTACTCCTAGCTGATGCGTTGGCATCCTTTATGGCTGACCAACTTCCACTAATTGCGTTGCCTGGCACCCAGTTTTTTGCGCTGTCCTTAGGTTAATGAGTGCCAAACGAATGAAAGGCCAGGCGAAAACGTTCTGCTTATCCGGACTGCATGGAATGCGAGAATTCCGTTTCGGTTTCCCACTGGCGGCTTATTCAATCAGTCTAGCCTGAAAAACTTTCCAGCTTCTGCCAAACAGAGTCAGTTTCAGTTCTGAAATGTGCAGAAAAAACCCTGCCAAATATCATTGGTTGCAGCAAATTGTATTTCAAAACAAGTCAACAGTCCATAAAATCATATTCCCAGAATAACACAGTTAGAGCGGGAATCAGGCCGCGCCTCTGTCTTACTTTAAGAAATGTTTTTTTAAAATAGGCAATTACACCAATTTATCGGCCAGGACTAGTTGATTTTTCCATAAGTGTGAAAACAGTCTCTAGTAAACTTGCAAAATTATCTTTTAAAATGTGTTTTATGCTGATTGTATAGTAAGCAAGAGTTAAACATAACCTATTCCCACCAATTTTTCACACTTTCTCGTGGAATTTTCTAAAATCCCATCTTAGCGTCATTTAAAGTGCTGTAACTTCTGTAACTGCTGCACTTATTTTAGCTGCCTAGCGCCAGCAGATTGATTTTCTATTAAAAATACATTTACAGAAATATGGAGAAACATATTATAATCTTTGCGAATTCAAATTCACTGATCAAAGTGAAAATTGTTCTATATGAGAAACGATATACTTCCAGATTTCTTAAATATTTCAAATTAAACCTTCATATTTTCTATAAAAAGCCACTTAAATTGAATTATTGTATGCCACAAAATGTTTACATATTATTTCGGTAGCTCTGCACAAATCAGCTGTCAAATACGTACCTTTAGCATGCCCAATTTGCACTTGCGTTGGTGTGCGCTTCTTTTTACGCCCACATGTAGCATATGTGAGAGTGTATTAGCACTAACCAAACAGCATATAGACTGGACAACCAGTGCATGTTGCTGGGGCCTTACGTTTTATATGCGGCTGGTCCATACACACATACACACACAGACAGTAAAACGGTAAATAGACAAATTGAAAAAAGCACTGAGAGTAAGCCAAAGCAGTTTCGTGTAGTGTGAGCGAATAAAGCGAATAAAAAAGAGCAGCGAAGCCGTTCTATCACACACGTCATATGTATTCTTACTCACACTTTCTGTGAGAGCGTGCGGCCGCTCTCGAACCCGAACAAAAACGAAGGCGACTTTGGACCAGCCGCATATAAAACGTAAGGCCCTAGCAACATACACTGGTTGTCCAGTCTATTTGCTGTTTGGTTAGTAGTATAAGCCACAGCTCATGCAAGTTAACAACTAAGTTAAATATTGCACAATGTATTGCCCTAGTTATTAAGTAGCTTTGCATGAATAATGCTGATGCGCCACATTTGAGTTCAGCGCTCTGCGCTAAGAACGACCAACAGTGGTATGCTGACGCTTCATATTCGAAGTGAAGCGCTGCGCTGTATGGAATGCTGAGTCGGCTTGCCGACCATGACTTTGTGGCGTGATGCATTGTCGCTTAGGGCATAATCGTACTTATTGTAAACCCCAAAAGTTCAGTTTTATATGAAGCGCGCAACACATAAGTCGCTGAAATAAATATACTGCTCCGGCATTGCCGATAAAACATATCATTCATTATTGTCTGAGCCCAAGGCCAGCAATAGAAGTCAACTTCAAAACATAATCTTAGTAATATTACTGGATCAAGGAGAACATATTTGGATCAAGGGCAGCGCGGGATCAACGCAACTTACCCGGTGTGTTACATCGCAGGACATACATACATTAATCAATAATTTGCATAAGACCAGAGTGCAGCTGAGAAGGTTTGGTTAAATTTAAGATAGCGCGTTCTTAGCGCTGTCGTATCGAATCTAGGCTCTCGTTGAACTTAAACTGATTTGGAGGCTCGGCCAACTTTTAGAGTGTGTGTTTGTTGGCCTGGCGTGACTTTCACTTGATAACCCTGAATGTCGCTGCTGCAGTCTCTTTTGGCCAGGCCAAGTGGCTGTCTGGGCGGCACGAACAGCCTCTTCTTGTTGCCGAGCCGAACAAACAGGTTGTAAAGCTTCGCACACGTCACTTCCTGGGTGTCTCCTACATCCTGATGTAGGCCACTAAAATAAAAAGGTAAAAGCGAGCTCACTTTCGCGCCCATTTTTCCCGGCGCAAATAATATACAATGTACAATTTCTTAACTGCTTCCAAGTGCTTAACACGAACTGTCTTCCAGCCAGCAGCAGGCATTTTTATACCCTTGCAGAGGGCATTATGATTTTGTCAAGAAATGTGTAACGCATAGAAGGAGATATCTCCGACCCTATAAAGTATATATATCCTTGATCAGCATCAATAGCCAAGTCGTCCGTCTGTCTGTTTCCTGCCCTGCTTTCTCGTTAGAAATATGGTTTGGTAACCAGAAATTGCATCCGCTGCAGTTAA
>JAWNOU010000212.1:0-102042 GCA_035045725.1 Drosophila ezoana
AAGCCACCGCAGCCCTTCTTGGCAACTACAGCGATCTTGTCGCAATCACGCCCAGTGAGACCTGCACATTTAGCATGCATCATATTCTCACACAGCCTGTTGGCTATTAACAAATTGCGGCTGTGCAGAATCATCAGCCTGCTTGAACGTGCAAGGTTTCTTACAGCACGACATAATTGCTACAAGAGTATGCAAGTTGTGAGAGCGCAGAGCAAAACGAAAACGGTGCACAAAAATAGAGCAAGTAAACACTCAAAAAACAATTATCGTACACAAACAAATTGTTTGGAGCGAAAAGCAATAGCAAAAATTTGCGAGAGCGCGATGCACAAGCAGAAATATGCAGCAGCGAACACACGCACAAACAAGTGTATGCACGGGGGAGCACCAAAGCAAAAGAATCAAAAACAGGCAATAACAACAAACATGGAACTGACGCCGCGTTTTATAAATGCAATTATTAACAGACTTACGCTGCACAACAGATAACACTTTGCACAATTTATGAAAGCTTTTTAAATAATGCACCAAAAATGCAAAATTTAGAAATAAAAAGCAGGATTAAAGCGCAAAAATATATAAAAATCTTGGAGCACAAGTAAAACACGTCAATCACTCTCAACTGAGAACTCTCTCTTGAAATAAATTTGATTAAAAATAAATATTAACATTTTTCGATTCAAATTTCAAAAGTAATTTTGGATATACATATAATGTTTCTCTTATCTTTTATTGAAATATTTTTATTCATATCAGAAAAAATAAACGGACCAGCATCGAAAAAATTTGAAGAAACAAGTAAGAGGTTCTAGTCGGGAGCTCCCGACTAGGGGAGCTCTTATCTTATCTTATCTCTAGCTCTTATAGGTTCTGAGATCCTTGCGTTCATACATACGGACGGACGGACGGACAGACAGACGGACATGGCTAGATCGACTCGGCTATTAATGCTGATCAAGAATATATATACTTTATGGGGTCGGAGATGCTTCCTTCTGCCTGTTACATACATTTGGATTTTGCACAAAAACATAATACCCCTTTTACCCATTTTTAATGGGTTCAGGGTATAAAAACAAGAGGTTCTAGTCGAGGGTTCCCTGAACCAAAGGCTATATAAACACTAAGATGAGTAACGCCATACAACAAAATGCTACTATGCAGCTTGATTTTTGGAAATTGAGAACGAAAACGAAATCTGTATCATTGCGCTCTCACAGCCTAGAGAGCTTCGGCTCTATGAGGGCCGTGCAAGCAATTATGTTTGTATGCGTGTGAATATACATACATAACAGCAAGTTTGAATGTGTTGTTATCCACTGCTCTGGCAAAGTCTCTGGCTGGCAAAGAAACAATTTTCTTAGTTTTCTTGCGCAGATCACGACCTACCCCAAATTTGTGTTGATATATGAATGCATTTTGTGTGCTGAGGTTGGCACCGTACAAAATATGTAATTGTTTTCTTTTAGCACTCTTTTATTTCTTAATTGGAGAATAAAAATAATATTATTTAATTTAAAGAAATTATGTTAATATTTGCATCGACTTAGAAATACATATCTGCGCTAGAAAACTAACAAAATTCATTTCTTGCCAGCTAAAGCCAGAGTAGTGAATAACAACACATACATACATACCTTAAAGTTCTTATGCATGCATCATTCACGCATACAACCAAAGGTGCTTGCACGCCATTGGCTGAGACAAGAACTTTTCTCGAGCATACACTGTTAAAAAACAAAACTGAAATCAATCTATGTCTGCTATTTTCTTATCGTAGTTATTGCACAAGATGCGCCTTGTTTAAAAAACTTTTAATTCTTAAATTTTCCTGTAAAATGAATCGTTAGTTTTTGGAGTAATATATCATTTAAATAAAGCATGCATTTCTTAGATAAAGCACAAGTACTTTGCGTCGATCGTAAGTTTTAAACTTTTGCGCTCAATGTACTTCGAAAACGAAGCGACGCAAAGCACCATCGACCAGCTTTGCTGAAGGCAGGCTGGCGACTAACTTCGTTGCTCGTGTCAGCATCAGCAAGCCGCTACTTCGGCATTCGTTCGTCTGGTCTTTGGAGAACGAACAGTCAGTCGGCAGGCATGTCGTACGAAGCCTCAAAGGCCAGATGAAAGGCCAGGCTAGAAATTTTGCGTCGCATTCAAATGAATGGGCGTTACTCATCTTAGTGTTTATATGGTCTTTGCCTGAACCCTCTTATACCAACACCAAATGTAGCTCGAGCTACGCGCTCGTTTGTAGTAATAGAGATAAGTTAAAAACAAAAAGGGTTCTTTGGCAGGGTTCGAGCTCGCAACTAACCGCACTACTTGCCGCCGTCTCTACACCAGTCAAAACAAGTAAGAGGTTCTAGTCGGGAGCTCCCGACTAGGGGATACCCTGAACCCTCATACTCCAACACCAAATGCAGCGCGCGCTTATAGATATAGAGTAGCGGGGAGGTGGCGATAGGTATAAAATGAAAGATAATCGATATATATATACTTTTCTAGAAGCTACATGTCAAGTTTGGTAACTCTAGCTCTTATTATTTACCAAAATTGCTTAAAAAACAGGATATCGATATACATTTTTATCGATTACTTGGAAACGGGGCAAGTTATCGATTATCGGAAACAAACTCGATCTGCGTAGGAGCTAGGAGCATCTACATCTAAAATTTCAAGTCTCTAGCTCTTATAGGTTCTGAGATCCTTGCGTTCATACATACGGACGGACGGACGGACGGACAGACAGACAGACGGACATGGCTAGATCGACTCGGCTATTAATGCTGATCAAGAATATATATACTTTATGGGGTCGGAGATGCTTCCTTCTGCCTGTTACATACATTTGGATTTTGCACAAAAACATAATACCCCTTTTACCCATTTTTAATGGGTTCAGGGTATAAAAAAAAAAAGAATTGTTTCTTCGGTAGAGCTCGAACTCGCGACATACCACACCACTTCCCACCGCCTCTACTTAACAGCCACACCCATATTTGAGTCTTGATAAAAAAAAAAACAATTAAAATAGCAGCACAGAAAACAATACATTCGCAATTGGAATGCTGTTGATATAATTCGAAGCAGACGCACATGAATGTGTGTGTACAGAAATTCTTGGAACTGCGCTACCTGCCAGCACGTGTTTCTTAACCTATCTTAATGAAATTTTCTACAGTATATCTTATTGTACCATAGAATATTTGTGTATTCTCAAAAAGTTAATTGCATTAAAATTGTTGGGCAATACACGTTGGGTTATTAACTTGATATATTGCTATGTGGTAGTAGCGAGGAGTTGGCGATAGGTATAAAATGAAAGATACTTGATATATACATACAATACACAGTTAAACCTCCCACAACGCGGTTTCCTATAACGCGTTTTCGCTACAACGCGGTTCCCAAAATGCGGACATTTTCTTACAACGCTGCTCTTACAACGCGATTTTTACCCAAATAAAATTCTTTGCATTTTGTTCATACTTTGATACCTATCTTTTTTATAGCATTGCCACCCTACACTTGAACATGTGTTTACAAAGTGACAAACAAATACGTAATTGTGTAGTCAACGACAAAATGAAAAACAGGGCTTTCCCCGCGGTTCTAACATCACACAATTATTTATGCTACTTTCATTTGATGTAATAATTTTTTTGTTAGTTTGTTGGCATTGCAAATAAAAGCATCAATCTAAAACGTGTAAAAAATTGCGATAAAATATGCAGTCTAATTCCAGTTAAATTATAAAAAATTTGTGGAACAGTTGTTGTTTTTTTCGTAAAAGAGTTTTAGTAAAATTATTTTTAGGTGTAATAATAAGTAAATTTCTTTTAAAACTAATTTATATGTATGTTCTTAGGACTCAACAAATAAATACACAAAATTATATTAAGCACATATTTTTACCATACAAATTCCAATATTTTATTGAAAATTTGATTACTTTGGAACCAAACTCTGATTTTTGTATGGAGTTAGAGTCTCCTACAAAGCGATTTCCTAAAACGCGCAGTTTTTCAGGAACCTATTCACCGCGTTGTAGGAGGTTTACCTGTACTATTCTAGAATAAACATATCACTTCTGGTGACTCTATACTATATACCCTTATATCTTACTATATACCCAATTTGTTAAAAAAACAGGATTTCGATATCGAATAAAAATATAAAATAATAATAATAATAATAAGAATAAAAATAGTTTAAATGGCGGACAGGGTGAATGCCAGGCATGCCGCAGCAAAGAGAAGTGGGCGGCCGATATAAAAGGTAACTTTACAACTGAATTATAAATATTTCGTTTATTACTATTAATTTTTAATTTACCATTTATAGAAACTCTGAAGGAGAAATTATGACAGGTAATTCATCATAATATATCGGTATAATCATTTAAATATTATTTAAAAACTTATATTATATATTTTATATTTTATATTATATTATATATTTTCCTTTTTATTTTTTAGTAAATTTGAAGCAAGAGCCTTCCATTTTAACCGTCAATATGTCACATTTTTATCCCAATCTAATAATTTAAATTTAAATTAAAAATTGCAGCTCAAAATCAGGTTGCTTTTATTGCCCGCTGGTGTGGGCAGAAATTTAAAACCTTGTGACCGATGCTAATTGGTACGTATTATTAAAAAAAAAAAAACGAAAAGATGTTAAATAAACCATATATTTTTCATTTCAGATTCCATTGCAAAGGGAGCTTGTGCTGAGTCTCCAGAACACCACCTCAAAATGCAGTTTCAAAATAAAAGAATTATTAAAAATTTAAGTTTTTTATAATTGTTTAGCTGGCTAGCTCGAGGTCCGGGTTTGTTTTAATAAAACAATGAAAACAATTTTATTGATTGTTGCTTCCAATATATTTCGGTTGCGCATCGGCAAACCGTCTTCAGGGCACTAACACAAGGTACAAAAAACAATTAACATTAAAGTATATTAAATTAAACAATAAATTGACACATTTAACATACATTACTTTACACGTCGGCGCTTTATGACGTGGAGATTTAAACTGAGTCTGTTTGGCTGTTCAATAGGTGTCTGTACAAGTGAGCGCAATTTTCGGTGTCCGTCTTGTAGTTTAGTCGTTTGTTCGTTGGTGTGCTAATTATGTGTAGCATTTCTAATGTGTGTCGTTTGTTGTAGTGTTGTTCTTGTTGCTTCTCATACAATGGGTCATTAGGGCTGTTTTCTGCATATTATTTAAAGTCTGATTTATGTTGGGTAATCCTTGTTTTTAGTTTTGATTTTGTTGTGCCTATGTACACACTATTGCATTTGTTGTCATTTTCCCCAGCACATGGTATTTGGTAAATTACATTACTTTTGTCGGTCATAGGAATTTTTGCTTTAAGCTTATTAAAGAATTTTTGTAACGTGTTCGTAGGTTTGTGTGCTACTTTTATTTCTTGCTTGTTTTAGCAATCCGAGTTCGTGAGGCGTTCTGATAGTCGTGGACATATATTAGGGATTTGTATATTTTGTTAGGTTCTATAGGCTTTTCTGTTCTGATATGTCGTCTTTTTAATAATGTTTTATATACATTTTGTGGGAAGTCATTTTTCGTTAAGAGTTTTTTAATTTCATGTATAGTTTCTTCGTGGTATATTGTGTCCGATATGTTAAGCATTCTTTTCATACAGCTTATTGCTGCATTGATTATCATACTCTTGGGGTGGTTTGAATTGAAGTTGAGTATTCGTCCGGAGGCTATGGGTTTCTTATATCACTTAATTTTGAGTGTGTTGTCCAATCTAATTACTAAAGAGTCTAAAAATGGTATTTTTCCGTCTGTTTCTAATTCAATTGTGAATTTGACGTGTCTATGGAAGGAGTTCAATTCTTTCAGAATCTTCTGTGCTTCTGTTTTGTCCGTTATGGCAAGCAGGTCATCTACATATTTGGTCAGAAGTCTTGGTTTTATTGTCAATTTATCCGTCGCGTTGTCTAAAAGTTCCTCCATTACTATATCTGCGATTACTGGGGAGGCTGGTGATCCCATTGGCATTCCTTTTAGTTGTGTGTATATCTTGTCTTCGTATTTGAAATATCTGTTTTCTTGTATACAAAATTTAACTGTATGTCCACAAATAGTTGTTTAGGTATACTTGTGTGTTCTTCTAACTTTGTCCATTTTCGTCTTATTGTGTCAAGTGCTAAATCCATTGGTATGCTGGGAAACAAGGATACTACGTCAAAAGATACCAATGTTTCGTATTTCCTAATGTGGGAATTGTTAACTCTGTCTTTAAAATCTGCCGCGTTCTTTATGTTGTATTTTGAGTCCACTGTCAGATTTCTTAATATTTTAATAATAAATTTGCACCGCGCGTAAGTAGGAGATCCGATGGAGGAGCAAATTGGTAGTTAAGTTTTTTAATTATAAACGTTTTTAATTATAAGGTTTTTAGTTTGTAAGTTGCCAAGAAGGCAATTTTTTAAATAAAATTATAATTTGAGTTTTATTTTTGACCTAGCACTTTTGCATTACCGCTAAGTAAAATGTGCTGGCGAAATAATTAACCCTTTTGGATCAGATAAATCGTTAACATAGCACATTCGCCAAGTTAATCGACAACCATCTTGCACTAGGTATTTCGCTAGGTCAACGTCATTCAACGTCGTACCGCTCGGTAAGCGGCAATGACATCCCTATGTTAAATTCGTTAGTCTAACGAATTGGTGTTTCCATTGTTCAAGACCAGTACCTATCCTAAAGAGGCAGCAATATCGTTAACGGTTCGCCGGTGGACCCGAACAAAAGGGTATTTACAATTGCGTAAAAATGTTTCTATAATAAATCACGTACAAAATGAAAGTTGACCTACACGTAACCATCAAATACCTATTTTCATTTGTATTCACTTATATATTATATATGCATTCATAAATACCTAAATATAATCGATTTTTTTAATAAAAAAGATATAAAAACTGTATGTAAACAGTCTAAAAGCACAGAAATAAAGTTTTGCAATATACATTTTCAGTCATTATTTGTATGAGAATGTATAATAGTATTTATTTAGTATTTACACTCATACATACATACAATGTATGTATATATGTATGTATTATTAATTTATTTGTTAACACTTTTATAAAGAGCCTATAATTTGCAAGACAATTAATTACAAAGACTGGTTTAGTAGTTTAACCGAATTCCTCTGAATAAGTTCGATACTCACCAGTGTTGCCTGAGCAGCTTTTTACCGTCAAATTCCGGCATTTTTACAAAATAGTTTGATTTATCCTGCTTTTTGCACTCTTAAAGAAATGGTATGATACATATTCTTACTTAACTTAAATCTACATGACTACTTATCAAATTTAAAAAATTGAATAACTATAGCGTGTATAAATAGTAAGTAAATTTTCCCGTGTGGTATAACGCTAAGGAGTTCAAACATATGTGCCGCTAGGTAACAGCCCAGCTGTTCAAAGACTTAGCTGGCTCTTCTCTATGAACTGTCCCAAATATATACAAAACAAATTTAAATGAACATTTGCAGAATATATTAGCCTTTTTTCTATCTTCTTCCAATCGGAATAGTTTTTTCTACAGTTGTGTCGCTTAGCTCAGACCAAGTTCAAATGAACGGGTCAATAAAATTAACTACTGAACTTATTCAGAGCAACTCGTTCGGTCTTTCGTGAACGATGAATTCTACATTTTAGTCAAATTAGCGACGCTAACTTATCGAGCTGGAATCACTCAATTTTATATGCATTTATTTATGTTTGTTATCAAAAAATCAAATAAATTTTAATGCCGAGTTTGAATTATTTACTGTCTACATTCATTTATTTTTGAATGTCAGCTTATAATATGGCAAAACTAAGGGGTTCAAAAATTAGGTTATCACCATTCTTCAAATAACCCTATTCAGCCAAATTGGTATCGAAACGGCATATGTATATGTATACGATTAAAGCATATAGTTTCACCTAGCGAATGTGAAAAATTATAAAAATCGGTCAAAACGTTTGAATCAATCGGCCCTTTATAATAAAACATACTTATTAGTGAAAATTGTGCTGCTATATTAGGCAAAGAGCATGTGGCTATATTTCAACCTATTTATTTATTTACTCCGAAAATGGACCCAAATTTACGCTAGTTAGACATAAAGACCTTAAATTATCAACGATTTTGTTCTTTAAATCAAAAAACGTGTAGCCAGTTTTTGAGATTCAAAAAAGTAAATGCTAAAAAACTAGCTAACAATATGTTTTGCTACATTTTACCACTGCAAAATGGTGGCAATATTTCTACATATTTCAACCAATATTTATTTTTTTCTCCCAAAAAAAGTTTGACTTATAGACATAAATTATCAATGATTTTGCTGTTTAAAACAAATTAAGTTAAAGGTTCTAGTCCGGAGCTCTCGACTAGGGGATTCCCTAAACCCTCTTATTCCAACACCAAATGCAGCACGTGCTACGCGCTCGTTTGCTTTCGTAGTTATAAAGATAAATAGGAAAAATAAAATTCACTTGGCATAGTTCGAAGCCAAAAAAAAATAGCTTTTTCGGTAGGGCGCGAACTCGCGAACTCAGACCGCACCACTTGCCACCGCCTCTACTCAACAGCCACACCAAGTCTTGTTGAGAAAAAAACGATTTTAAATAGATGCACAGAACTTAATACCATCGCAATTGCAATGCCGTTGATAGAATTTGAGGCAGACGCGCATGAATGTGCGTTAGCTGCTGCTAACACGTGCTCAGTCAAAACACATAACTTTAGTGTGTTCTTAATTGATCTTAATGACATTTTCCACAGTATATCTTATTGTACCATAGATTGGTATTCCCAAAAAGTCATATCTGATCAGGAATATATATATTTTATGGGGTCGGAGATGCTTCCTTCTGCCTGTTACATGTATTTGCACAAATACATTATTCCCTTTTTACCCATTTTCAATGGGTTTAGGGTATAAAAACGTCTAAGCATTTTTTGCGAAATTCACATTTACCAATTTTTTTCATAATATCCAATGTTAATGCAAAAACACCAGCTGGCAATATTTTTTGCAACATTCTCCTGTTACAAATATATTTTTGTAACAGTGCTTAACTCAAAATAAATTTGCAACAAAAAACTTTCAAATGGCTCCAGGAGTCGCAAAATGGTAAGATTTTATTTTTCGATTAATTTTGTTTATGCGTTTTTTAAATTTAAGAGAAAGGTTACAATAATTTTGCACAAATATGTTAATATATAGTTCGTAAAAATATATAAATATATATATATTTTTTATTTCGGACCGCTGCATGAAGTGCGCAGTTTACGGAGGGTTCGTGTGCAATTTTTTGTATATTGTTTTAAGGACTTTATTTTGGTATATTAATTAACTTTTCATCGGTGTTATATGTTTGAAATTGTCTTACGAATAGTTAACGGCGTCGGGCATGCATACCAATTTCATCTCGTCGTCCTTACAAAGAAAATCAAATTTTCTGCCTGTGAGATACATTTGCGCAAAAGCATATATATATATATATATATATATATGATATTTATATATACATATGATAAATTTTAAAGGCAAATTTAAAAGTAAAATAATTTTATCGCAAAGCGAACCTTGTGCAATAACTTATTTAACTTTTACTTTATGGCTATGATAAAGAGAAGTTCTTGGCTTAGCCAATGACGTGCAAGCACCTACTTTTGCATGTGTGAATTATACATGCATGATTACGTTAAAATATGAATATATGTTTTGTTACTCACGTCAGTGGCTTTTGGGTGGGAATATGTGTGGGAATATACATACATAATATTCCCACATATACAAACATAATTGCTTTCACGGCCCTCATAGAGCCGAGACTGTAAATATTTTTTTAAGAGTGTTCGCTCTTACAGCTGTGTGAGTGCAATGGTACTGGTTTCGTTTTCTTTCTCAATTTTCTAAAATTCAAGGTGCGTAGTAGATTTTTGTTTATATTGTTTTCGGTTGGAGCATATTCGTCCAAATTAATAAACATTTTATTTATTTATTTATTAATGGTCGACACAACGAGTGTCAACTTCAGTATTTAGTACATATGTATGTAAGAATATAAAATTAAAGAGTGAAAAGCCCAATAAAAATACAACTTTCTCTATTTGAGACTACAATTAAGATGAAAGGTGCTAGTAGAGAAAAAAGAGTTCTTAAGTAAAAATCATATATAACTTTCACTGCAAAAATTCTTTTAGAGTATATAATAAACAAGAAAGAAGAGGGAAACGGTTATCAATAAAAGTAAAGAAATTTTTACTAGTATATAGAATTTTAAGGGTAAAGAGTGAATCCCCGACCCGGGGGGAGAAATTTATAGCCTGTTCGTCAAGTTATGCGACTACGCAATGCTGAGAATAATATACATATATGTATATGCTGAAAGCAAAACTTTTATTAAGGAGTGAGAAAGTTCGAGAATTGAGAATACAATCTATTGAAATTTTTGCATAATACATGAAAAGAGTCGTGCATGGCATAATCTGTCGTTCACGTAGGTAGGAATAAACGTCCAAAATTCCTGGCAGGCCTGGATTGAGCAGAGAATTGAAGACACTCTAACAGAAAATAAGAATCTATGTCGTCAACAATCAACTTATGTAGGAAGACCGAGAATTGTGCTACGGTTGGTTAATAGCGGAAGATTAAGCAAAAGAAGCCTGCTGGAGTACGATGGCAATCGAAGATTGGGATCCCAGTTTAAGCCACTGAAGTCGAAAAGCAGAAAAATCGGAACTGATTTAATGCGATCCTAGCAATTATTATACTGCGGAGACTATATATTGTAAACGCAGCAGTTTTCAGCGATAGGACGTACAAGCAAAATATATAATAGTTTGGTTATGAAGGGATCGTTAAACTCCTTAGACCAACGTGTAATGAATCCAAGTACATATCTGACCTCATTAACAATGGTCGCAGTATGAAGATCAAAGTAACGTTTAAAATCAAAAAGAACGCCTAGGTCATGGACTGAAATTATACGTTGCAATTTAGTATTGTCGATTGTATAATTGACAAGATAAGGCCTAGTACGATTCAAGGTTATAATCATGCATAGCATTCAAATCATCTTGTAGATAAAAGTGATGTGGAGGATCGGTATATATACGAAAGAATAAGTTTCATATCGTCCGCATGCGTGAACCTGTTTCGAAGTAGCCAGCCCTTTAAATAGGAAGAAATATTATGCATAAAATGGAGAGAAACCTGAACGGTCAAGTTTAAGGACCAAAACGTCTTGGTGCCCCAAGACTTATGCTTTATTGACAATTTGTTTGCATTATAGAAAGGAAAACCCCATTTTCCAATAGTGTACATTAAAACAGGTTGGTCCTAGTTGACCAATTTTTCACAAACCCATGTTGAGCAAGGGAGACATTTGATTTGCACTAATGCTGCAAAGTCGAAGTAATTATTTTTGCAGTGCCCCTGTAATTTGTTTTATCAGACTAACTACCTTTTTCCTGAAGAGAAATGACATAAGATTCTTTTCAAAATGATGAAATAGAGAAGTTTTAAGGGATAGATTAAAAAGCTTAAGCAATAGACAAAGAAGGGAAACGCTTCTTGAGTAGACAACTAGAAATATTGTCAGGCCCAGAAAAGAACGAAGATTTTAAGGAATTTAATGCTGAAAGCAGAAACTGCGCACCACCAGCGCAAGCCGTTGCAGCCTTTTTAGCTATGCCATCGATCTTGTCGTAATAAAGGCCAGTGAGAACTGCTCATTTAGCATGCATCATATTCACACAGCAATGAAAAATTGCGGATGTGCAGAATCTACCTGTTTAAACGGGCCAGGTTTTCTACACAAAGTCATATTGACTACTGGCGTCAACAATAATCAAAATAAAGGTGCGAGAAAGCAGAGCGATAAAAAACGGTACACAAAAATAGAGCAACCAAGCGTTCACAAAATATTCGTACGCTTACAATTTTCACTTCGAGCAATTAGCAACATCAATAATTTGTGAGAGCGCCATGTACAAACAAAATATGCACAAGCGGACACACGCACACACAAGTGCAAAGGGGAGCGTCTAAGCAAACACTTAAAACAACATGCGACTGAAACCGGGGTTGAGAAATGTACTATTTAATAAACTTACACTGCACAGTAGATATCACGTTGAAAAATAATAAAGGCTTTTCAATTAAAGCACAAAAAATGCAAAACTTACAAACAAAGCAAATGTAAACAAGTAAGAGGTTCTAGTCGGGAGCGCCAGACACTGAACCCTCTTATTCCAACACCAAATGCAGCCGCGGTACGCGCTCGTTTGAAGTAAAAAAAGATAAATTTAAAAAAAAAAAATGTTCCATTGGCAGGGTTCGAGCTCGCAACTGACCGCATTACTTACTGCCGACTCTACTCAGCGGCCACACCAGTCAAAAAAAAAAAAATTCTTTCCTCGGTAGGGCTCGAGCTCGAGCTCGAGCTCGACTGACCGCACCACTTGCCACTGCCTCTACTCAACATCCACACTAAAAATTGAGTCTCATTGAGAAAAAAAACAATTAAAATAGCAGCACAGAAAACAATCGCAATTGTAATTCTGATGACAGAATTCGATGCAGACGCGCATGAATATGTGTGCACATGTAAACAGAAATTCTTGGAATTTTCGTCGCAAACACGTGCGCAGTCAAAATACCGAAAACAGATCAAAAACCGATCTTTATGAAATTTTCTGCAGTATATCTTATTGTAACATTTTGCTTTAGTGTTGCATAAGCCGATAGCCAATATCCATTCTTCATAGGAGTTTTGTGTTTTATGGTCAGAAGTGATATTAATGTAGTTTTGTAAGATATTATTTATTACTTACTATTTGTTTCGTCTTATTCTGTGTCCACCTTGGGTGAGTGCTAGCCGTAGTTAAGGGGAACTTCGAAGCCAGGTGAGCCAAGAAGACACAGACTCGATTATGCACCGCATCTGTCACACAATATATCTAATAATAGCCAGAAGTCGAAAAGACTTTGAGGTAGTCAATATGACAAAATGAGCATGGACGCTGTCCACATTTTGCTGAAAGTGTTGTTTATTTGAATATATGAAGTTTTTTTAAAGTAAGCTAATTGTTGATATTATTAAATGTAGTTGATGTTGGTAAGATTTGCTGGTAGGAGTAGGAATTATCAATATTATAAGGATTTTTTGGCTTAAGTAGGTGTTAGGTGTTCTATTAGAGATCAGTTATGACTGAGGAGCAAACAGACTGTGCTTTAGACTCTGACAGAGCGTCGGCACTACCACCATCGTGTCATACAGTCTTAATAGCGAGAACACAATAAATTCCGAGGATTTATGGAGAGGCAAATTTCTGTGGGTGAGCATCTGACTGAGCTGGAGAAGGAGTCAGCGCTGCAGAGTAAGACTCCGCGGAAACTGAAGCTTCCAAAGACACTAAAGGGATCTGTTTTCAAGTCAGTGGCAATTGCGGGGATCGCCACTCGGTAGAGTACAACGCTTCGCTGATTCCTCCCAAACTGATTATAACATATGTATCTAGAAACGGGTGCCAAGGCAAGAAACAGGCGCAATACCATTAGATGACTTTTAGCGAGGGGGATTGTAGTTTAATGTGCGGGATATGACTTTCCTGAAGCGTCATGTTTGACGAGGATTTTGTGCTCCGGCTTGAGTTCTTGCAGAGGCAGTATCAATGCCCGTGGAGAGAAGTCCTGCACGGATTCCACCTACTATCAGCATGTTATTGGGAATGCGGCGACACTCTAGGCTCGACAGATGGGTTCAATTGTGACACGTACTTTTGGATCAATTTAAACAACAATACGAGAGAGTCTTTAACTATATCCACCTCACAATTTCAAAAGCTAAGAGATCGGAACTGGTGAATAAAATATAGAACTTTGTAGCAAATCATGGTTTTATATATGTCGCAGTGTGATTCCTAGTAATTGTACGCGGGTACATTCCTCAGTAGCATTCTGGGAATTCGGGGATTCGGGGAATTCCCTGCTTTTGCTTTACTAGCTGATATTGAACGAAAGCACGGCAGCAGAGGCAGAGACGCTCTGCTGCTGAGTGAGGTTCGATGGTAAGATACCAAGAGTCTTGAGTAAGACAGAGATGGCTACATACACTCGACATGAGTGAGTTTACGACATGAGTGCGTAGGCTGACATAGTCAGTCGAGCTTGGGTATTTGAACCGATCGGAACTCGCTGTGCAGCCGCGTCAATCATCAGAAGTATCAACATGGATGACATACCTTTGCCGCCGACATCAGAAGTGGGATTAGCTCCGCCAAAAGAGGACAGCTCTAACTTATTAAGGGCAGCCTTAGAAGAGCAAAATCGTAATCTAATGGAAATAATAAAATCCATGCAGGTACCAAGAGCACCGGCAATAGACGGGAGAGCACTCCACGTCACTCTACCCAAGTTTTGCCCTAACACCGCTGGAGCAGATGCATCAGCTTGGTGTACTACAGTGGACCTAATCTTCGCGGATAATGCTCTCGAAGGCAGTGCGCTTGTGATTGCGTTAAGCAAAGCATTAGAAGGCAGTGCATCGCAATGGCTGTCCCAAATATGCTTCGCTGGCATCACATGGCCGCAGTTTAAGGAACTCTTCATCCAACGTTTCGTGGGCATTGAGACAACTTCTGCCATACTGATGAACATTTTGAACGGACGTCCCAAAACTGAAGAGAGTTTTGCTGAGTACGGCAGTCGCATAGTCACCCTATTGCTCACTAAGTGGAAGGCAAAGAATTTGGAGGAGATTGCTGTATCAGTAGCGTTAGCCCACATGGCTCAAATTGATAATAATTTGTTGCGTTGGCTGTTTACAACGAATGTGACGACTCGTAATGAGCTGCAGCAGCAGCTACAGGCTTACGCTTTCAAGAAGCGTAACAACGAGGAGGACGGATATTCGACTGGTCCGGATAAGAAGAAAACAAGAATGCAGTCGCAGGTGAAGTGCCATTTTTGTGGAAAGGCTGGCCACAAATATGCAGAATGCCGCTCTCGAATGGGAAAAGCATCAGCCCCAACAGAAAGGAGTTATAACGTGAGCAGCACGTCAGGAGTGAAGGATCGATCAAAAATTAAATGTTTTAAGTGCGATGAAATCGGACATGTGGCTTCTGTATGCCCCAAAAATCGTACTGGTGGAAACAGCAAGAGCTACGAGAAGCGAGTTGACGTTTGTACAGTAGCTCCACCAAGTGGAACAATTACCTTATCCGGTGAGTCTATTCCATATTGTTTCGATTCTGGAGCCGAATGCTCACTGGTCAAGGAGAGTGTTGCGGAAAAATTCACCGGAAAACGATTTCACAATATTGTAACTTTAAATGGCATAAGTAACGATTCAATTTGTAGCACCTTGCAAGTTCTGAGTAATATTAATATTGAACAATATTGTTTAGAAGCTTTATTACATGTGGTTATGGACAAATATTTGAAGCATGAAGTGTTGATTGGCCGTGAGGTTTTAAGCCAGGACTTTGGTGTATCAATTGATGCAGATAAATTTTGCTTGCAAGTTCTGAGTAATATTAATATTGAACAATATTGTTTAGAAGCTTTATTACATGTGGTTATGGACAAATATTTGAAGCATGAAGTGTTGATTGGCCGTGAGGTTTTAAGCCAGGACTTTGGTGTATCAATTGATGCAGATAAATTTTGCTTTTATAAGACAAAAAGAGTAAATGTTCTGAGTCTAGTGAAGTATGAAGAAATCATAAATTCTGATACCAATTTAAATGATTCTGATAAGACGATATTGAGCAATATGTTGAGATGTCACTCTGATAGGTTTATCGACGGAATTCCAATGACTCGTGTGACGACAGGCCAATTAGAAATTAGGCTAATAGATCCACAAAAGACTGTGCAACGCCGACCTTATAGGCTTAGCGAAGATGAGAGGAAGCACGTTCGGTGCAAAATTGATGAATTGCTTACATCAAAAATTATTCGTCCCAGCTGTTCACCATTCGCTAGTCCCATGATGTTGGTTAAGAAGAAAAATGGCACAGATCGTCTTTGTGTAGATTACCGCGTTTTAAATGACAATACAATTGCCGATAAATGTCCTTTGCCTCTTATTTCGGATCAAATAGCTCGTCTTCGTGGTGCAAGGTACTTTTCGTGTATAGATATGGCAAGTGGATTTTACCAAATCCCAGTACACCCAGATTCAATTGAGCGAACGGCTTTCGTTACACCTGACGGACAGTACGAATTCTTAACCATGCCCTTTGGTCTGAAGAACGCACCTTCTGTGTTTCAGCGTGCAATAATAAAAGCCCTGGGTCCGTTGGCACACACATTCGCAATTGTTTACATTGACGATGTTATGGTAGTAGCTAAAACGAAAGATGAAGCGTTAGAACGACTAGAGATAGTGTTAATAGTTAAGGTGTCCTTAAGTAAAGCCGGATTTTCATTTAATATAACGAAATGTTCGTTTCTTAAAACTAAAATCGAGTACCTTGGGTTTGAAATAACGAATGGAGAAATTCGGCCAAATGCACGAAAGATCCAGGCATTGAAAGGGTTGCCACCTCCGGAAACTGTGACTCAATTACGACAGTTCATTGGTTTAGCTTCTTACTTTCGGCAATTCATTCCAAAATTTTCCGAAATATTAAAACCATTGTACATGCTTACTTCAAAGAATAATGCTAATTTTGTCTGGTTGTCAGAGCATGAACAAACGTTTGAAAATAATAGGTGTATTGACACAGGCCCCAGTATTAACTATATTTGATCCACAATATCTAATAGAATTGCACACCGATGCCAGCTCCATTGGTTACGGGGCGATATTGTTACATAAAATCGAAAATAAATCCTATGTAGTGGAGTATTATAGCAAATGTACTTCTCCGGCTGAAGCAAAATACCACTCGTACGAACTCGAGACTTTAGCAGTTGTCAATGCTATGAAGCATTTTAGGCATTATTTACAAGGTCGTAAATTTGTCGTTTACACAGATTGTAACTCTTTAAAGGCCAGTCGCACCAAAATGGAATTAACACCGAGAGTGCATAGATGGTGGGGGTTTCTACAGTCATTTGATTTCGATCTCGAATATAGAAAAGGGGAGCGAATGGCGCATGTCGATTTCCTTTCCCGAAATCCACTGTCAGAAGGAAATAAGTGTGCGGATAAAATAATTGAGAAGCGTATTAATCTTACTGAAGTGACCGACAATTGGTTGGTGTCCGAACAGCAGCGCGATCCTGAAATAATCAATATTTCATCCAAGTTACGCAATAACGAGTTACCGGAAAATTTAAATAAAACATTTGAACTAAGAAAGGGCATATTGCATAGAAAAATACAGAGAAATGGTAAAACAAGGTGCTTGCCGGTAATTCCAAGGGCGTTTAGGTGGGCAGTGATCAACCACGTACATGAATCTGTTATGCATTTGGGATGGGAAAAAACATTGGATAAGGTATATGGATATTACTGGTTCGAGAATATGTCCAAGTATGTACGTAGATTTGTGGAAAATTGTATCACGTGCAAACTAGCAAAACCCCCAAATGGAAAGGTCCAGGCAGAATTGCATCCAATTCCTAAGATAGAGATACCATGGCACACAGTACACATCGACATAACGGGTAAAATGAGTGGCAAAAACGACTTGAAGGAATACGTCATTGTTTTAATAGATGCCTTCACCAAGTTTGTTTATTTTTACCACACACTGAATATAGACACTGAAAGTTGTATTAAAGCTGTGAAATCGGTTGTGGCGCTATTTGGGTTGCCAACTAGAATAATAGCGGACCAAGGTCGTTGTTTTGCTAGCTCAGGCTTTCGCAATTTCTGTTCCGCTCAAAAGGTTCAACTGCATTTGATCGCTACCGGAGCTAGTAGGGCAAATGGACAGGTTGAACGCGTGATGAGCACACTTAAGACAATGCTGACGGCAGTTGAAACGAGTCAGAGATCATGGCAGGATGCATTGGCTGAAGTACAACTGGCCATGAATTGTACTGCAAATCGAGTCGCCAAGTTTAGCGCTTTAGAGCTATTAATAGGAAAAGAAGCTAGGCCTTTTGGTTTATTGCCAATAAGCGAAGAAGACAATGATGTAGATAGAGAACAGATTAGAATTCAAGCCAAGGAAAACATGGAAAATAATGCAAGATATGACAAACAAAGATTTGACAAAAATAAGGCAAAGATTATGAAGCATAACGTAGGTGATCATGTTTTACTGAAAAACGAAGAACGGCATCAGACAAAGCTCGACCCTAAATTTAAAGGTCCATTTGAGGTGATCAAAGTCTTAGACGGCGATCGATATGAACTAAAATCATTGGTTAATAAGCGAACGTATAAATATTCACATGAGTGGCTAAGAGCGCTACCAAGCAGACAAATAATTAACGAATTAAACGAAGAATTCGATGGCCTAAGTGATGGCGATACCCAGGAGAGGAACGAACCAATCGACGGCGTTAGTAAGCGTGCGTCTGTGTCCCAAGAGGGGCATTGAGGACCGCACCATAACCGCTGTCTCACAGGGATGAGAAGTGTTATGTCGGGGGTCAAGGTGATTGGGTGTAAGTGGGCACACCAAATTAAATTGAGAAACTGAGAGACAAATCTAAGTTATGTAAAATCTGAATTATTGGAAAATTCTGATTAGAATTAAATGATATGAATAGGATCATGAAGTTGAAAAAGTATTATGTTTGTAAACAAAAGGAAATTGTGTTTCCTAGATAAGAAAGATTGTCAGTTAATGTTTGTGTAAGCGGCTCTGTAAGTTTGTAAATTGTAAGAGAAAATAATGTTATTAAAAACAAGAGATATAATTAAAAGAGTCTGGTATGTGACTTGGACATGGGTGGTGGATGTAGCACACGAGGACGTGTGATAGGTCAGGAAGGCCGTGTCGCAGTGTGATTCCTAGTAATTGTACGCGGGTACATTCCTCAGTAGCATTCTGGGAATTCGGGGATTCGGGGGATTCCCTGCTTTTGCTTTACTAGCTGATATTGAACGAAAGCACGGCAGCAGAGGCAGAGACGCTCTGCTGCTGAGTGAGGTTCGATGGTAAGATACCAAGAGTCTTGAGTAAGACAGAGATGGCTACATACACTCGACATGAGTGAGTTTACGACATGAGTGCGTAGGCTGACATAGTCAATCGAGCTTGGGTATTTGAACCGATCGGAACTCGCTGTGCAGCCGCGTCAATCATCAGAAGTATCAACATGGATGACATACCTTTGCCGCCGACATATATATATATACCATGAATGTGCTCACCACGGATGAGCTGCGCCAAGAGTGCATAGAAATGGAAAGACCTATTGGTCAATCTGGGTATGCACAATATGCAAGTAATTTGTAAAGATCGAAGCCAACGGTGCTCGAATTAGGAAATTTGCCAAGAGAGTTATAGGAGACGTATGTAAAAAGCAAAACACAATGTCTCGTCTTGTCTGCTGGAACTGAGGACAGTGCGATCGCTGTTCCAGAGACTGTCTGTTTAGAGAGAGGAGGATTTGTACCCTCGATGTTAGCCGGATACTGTGCTGGACTAGAGTACGAGCGAAGGCAAGAAGTCAACAAGAAAACGAATACAGCTCCGAATAAGGATAAGAATATGAATAAGTATACAAACAAATACAAAAAAGTTGTTCATATGGTAAACCCCTTTAGTTTGAGAATACATATTTATTTTTTTTAACGTGAATCCCGAAGCAACGTACTGCATCCCACCTCCCGCCCAACCGACCGAGGGTAAATATAAAAAATTAATAAAAAAAAAGATACAAACTACGAGTATGTGTTCAAATACAATTACAAATAAAATAAGACTATCGACTTGCTTAATAGTTTAGAATAGAAGACTTTATACGAGGAAGAGAAGACTCCGAGCAGATTACTCTGTAATGCTTGTGATAGTCATCACAGAGAACCCTGAACGGTTCATGCAAAGCATAATTAGTTGATCAAAATTGAAGCGATTTCACCAGTAATTAATTTATGAATAAATATTACACCCAGCATGGTTCTACGATTAATCAAAGACGGAAGGTTAATCATCAGAAGTCTGCTGGAGTATGACGGTAACCGCACACGAGGATCCCAATTTAAACCACGAAGGGCAAACAACAAGAATTTTCTCTGAACGGATTCAATTTTGTCTTGATGGATAGCATATAGTGGATGTTGGCATTAATACTCGAGAGTGAGACAGTATCGAGGGAAGGACATTAATGAGAAGAGTAAAGAGTAGCGGGCCAAAATGACTACCTTGAGGAACACCGGAAGTCACCAGAATACGTATAGAAATTGAATTTTTGAAAAGAACCTTTTGGGTTCTATCACGCAAATACTCTGAAATCCAGTTCAAAAGAATGACTGGGAAGCCGAGAAGGCATAATTTATGAAGCAGCAAGGAGTGGTTGACAGAGTCGAAAGCCTTACTGAAATGAGTATAGATGACGTCAGTTTGCATTCTTTTCTTAAACCCATCAATTACAAACGAAGTAAACACAAGAAGGTTAGTGGTTGTAGATCTGCGCTTCACGAACCCATGCTGGGAAGGTAAATTAATAGAGCTACATAAATGTTGCAGTTGAGATGTTATAATTCTCTCAAAACCTTTAGGTATAGCGGATAATTTGGAAATACCTCTATAGTTTCGACAGTCTATAGTTTTCGACAGTAGTTTGAAAAAAGTTTGCGAACAGATCGGCTATGCCTGGATCAGTCATCGCGCTCTCATCTGCAAACTTAACCAAAGAAGGCAAAATATATGTCTTTCGTTTAGAACTGACAAAGTTAAAAAATTGCTTAGGATTATGTGAAAATTGAAGGCGACAATGCCGAAGATAATCCTTATAACAGATGGAATTTTGAGTTGAAAAATTTGATCGGGCAACTGGATACGGGAGAAATCAGAGTGATTACCCGTTTTTTTAAATTTTTTATAACACCTCGACTTCACATTTTTAACCTCATGAGTTCACTTGAGAACCAGGGAGGCCTATCAGGCCTCGCAGGGTGATCAAGAGGAACGCAGACTTTAAAAATCGAGTACAAGGTATCATAAAAAAGTTGAATGGCAACATCAATGTCTGCACAATTGTACAGTTGGGACCAGTCGACTTGCAGAATAAGATCGTTCAGCTTATGAAAAGCAGCCTTTCGGAAACAACGCATACGTTCCTTGGTAAATCAATGACCATTTCCAGAGTTGGATGAAAAGGGAATTCAGGAAGGGTAAGCGAATTAAGCCTGTGCACAACACTGTCGAACGAATCCAACACGAAAATTAGATCAAGAGATCTTCTTGAATTCTTGAATTGCGCACACGATAAACCTGCCGTAGGGACAATTCATGTAGACCATCAATAAATTCGTTTGACGAAGATGGCAACAGAAAGCTTGGGTCTGATGGCGATCACCACTTGACATCTGGAAGATTAAAGTCCCCAAGAACTACTAAAAGGTCTCTATTAGAAAGTAGGGAGGAGATAGATTTAATAGCGTTAAGATGGGTTTGATAGGTGGAGAAGCTAGATAGAGGAGGTACATATGAACATGCAATAAAAATAGAAATAGACCATTTGGTCTAGAGTTGTATTTACAACTCTTACAGCCACAAACTCAATCTCTGAGATGGGAAGATCAATGCGTTCCAACAAAAGACTCGACAGCTATAAGTACTCCTCCTCCGATACGGGAAGCTCGATAACATCTGTAAGTTGTGTATTTGGAGGTAAAAATTGAAGAGTCTGAGATGTCCGGCCTTAGCCAGGTCTCAGTGAAAGCGATAATTGGAAAATTAAAAACAAGAGAGTCTAAATACAGGTTAGCGAGTTTAGATTTAGGAACTCTAACATTCTGGTAGGCAAGCACGAAAGAAGAATTTAGTTTTTTGACGCAGCAACTGAAGTTGATGTGCTATTAGAAATAGGTGGTAGAAAAATCGGAGTCCGATTTTTCTTTTTGGCCTTATATTCTTTTAATATTAAGTGTTCCGGCCAAAACTCTTTACAACAAATATCAGTATATATTTCTGGCGGAGCACTCATAATCATAAGCGAACTTAAATTTCTCCATCATTATTGAATTTTTGCCTGTATAAAGGCTTTTACATCATCTGATGAGAAGTGAGGGGCAAGCCTAGAAACAAAAATATGTCTCTTCGGTAGAACGACGACTAGAGGCTTAGGCGCCACAGGTAGAACAGTGGGAACACTATTAACTGTGGTACCAAAAACAGTCCGGACGACGAGCCTTTAAGCGGCTGTTGTAAAATCAATTGTTGCTGTCACCCTTTCGGAACACCTACGACAGCGGACGACACGGATAATTCGATTGGTTTTTCGCGTGCCGATGTCACACTTTTCGGGACAGAATCAGTGTCCACAGCAGACCTCACAGGTACCGGAGTAGAAAAAAAAAGAGATGAGCTGCTGTGTGATCGGTGTTGTAGGCTGCTGAATTGCAGTCGGGGGCTGAAGGGTATTAGGCAACGTCAAATCACAAGAAGTGGGCTTTTTAGGCCCAGGAGATTCATCCAACAGTTTAAGGCTATTAAATTGGGTGTCCATGGCTGTGAGCTGATCGTTAAGTTTACGAAAACCAACAATCAGACATCTAAAGCCACTCCTGGTCTAACGCATAAACGCTCGTATTTCACCATCAATCTCCCTACACGAGTCGCACATTTAGAATGCACGACATTATCACACAGCCAACAAGGTATGTTGGATTGACTTGCCGTAATTTGCATTTGGCAAGTTTTTTTGAAGCAGACAATTTACAGTCCATTATCATGGGTGTCTACTGTAATAACGCAGCCAAATGTAAAAAAAAAAAACAGTTTAGAGCTAATAGCTCAAGCGCACAAACAAAAAATTCACAAGAACACAAATTTAAAAGAAAATAATATTTAAATGATAAAATGCACAGGCCACAAGCAGGCACGCGCGATACAATAAAAAATAAACCGAGAAGGCAAACAGAATGATGGAAATATTTTAAATATAAATATTAAAGCCCCAGTGTTTTATTAAAATCAAAACAAAACGGAGAGCACAAAAAAACACGTCTGTTCGCTTTAAGTGCGTAGCGCGACAGTTGTGTTTTTAGTGGCCGAATCCCTGAAGAACGTAAATCTTACCATTGGCCAGGAGATACTCATTAAGCGTCCCTTGCAGACAACTTAAAGCAATTTCCTGGGAATGTATTCAAAATCGAAGCGAGGACATTCTTGGATATGAGAGAATCCAAATTTTTTTTTTTACATTTCATATGTTTTATTTGTGCGCTGGAATCGATCAGTGCCTTCTGGTCTCTACCAAGCGTATAATTATTAATAAAGTATTGTTACTATTTGGTAACTTTTACAAGGATGTTATATAAAATGATTGTGTTTAAGTAATACGCCTTGTGGGCGCCTCACTCTGATGGGGTCAGCCAGGACCCTGGCGGCCGCGTTCGGGTGCTGCAGCAGCTTTTCGGCGTATCGGCTGCTGAAGAACTTTACATGGTCTCCGACCTTTGTTAGGCGGAGATCGCGTTCGATGGCGTCGGTTGTCACGTACCATGGCAGGCCAGCCACCTTGCGTGCTGCTTTGGCTTGGACAACTCTTATGCGGTGCAGCTGGTGTGCAGACGCCGTGCCCCAAACTTGGGTGGCAAATGTCCAGATGGGCGTTATCATAGTTTTGACAAGCAGTGCCTTCGTAAAAACGTGCAGCTTGCTTTGATGCTTTAGAAGCCAGTCGAGCTTTTGAAGCCTTTGCAAGCATTTTGTTCTCGTTTCTGCAATGTGGGGCCCCCATACGAGCCTTCGTTCCAGGTGGACGCCTAAGTAGCAGAATGAGCTGGTGTGCTCTATGGCTCCTCCGTCAAAACGTAGCCCCTGCAAATCTCTGGGCGAAGGGTAAAACTGACACACGCGGACTTGGCGCAGTTAATGGCAATGTTTCAGTTGGCTGTCCAAGTTTCGACTTTCAGCAGCCAGTCCTGCGCTGCCTTTGTTGCAGCTTGCAGATATTCGTGCGAAGCTAGGAAGGCTGTGTCATCCGCGTACGTTGCCACCAGCAGTCTCGCTGGGCTGAAGACTGTACTGCTGTGTCCTCGTGTGGGAAGATCAGCTGTGTACAGGGTGTCGAGCCCCGGCTTTGATGCGTTTGCACCCCGAGCTTTTGTCTTTGACGGCCACTTTGAAGGTGCGTCCTGCCAGGAATAAGCTCAAGATGCTGAAATATGGCGCAGGGAGTAGGGCTTTGATTTTTCAGAGGAGGCCGCCGTGCCAGATTTTGTCAAACGCCTGTTTGACGTCGAGGAAAACTCCAACGCAGTATTTCTTCTTTTCGTAAGCCAGTACATGGTTGACTACTCAATGGATCTGTTCGGGGCGGCCATGAGACTTCCTGAAGCGAAATTGATAGTCTGGGACCAGGCGCAGACCTCGTCGAGCTCCATTAGTCGATTTAAAAGGAGTCGCTCAAAGACTTTAGAAAGCGTCGGCAGCAGGCTTATAGGCGGTAAGATTCCAGCTGCGTTAGCGCTTTACCGGGCTTGGCGATCATTATGATTTTCGCGCGTTTCCACTGCTTCGGGAAGTGACCAAGCCTTAGCATTGAGTTGTACATAAACGCGAGCGCCATGATGCCTTTGCTAGGGAGAGCCTTGGCTGCTCTGTTGTCAATTTCATCGCATCCGGGGGAGATTCTCTTTATTGGGAGAGCCATCTGCAGTGGTGCATCGAGTGAGTCAGTCACTTTACGGCACGGTGCAGCATCAGCGAATTGGAATGGCGTGAAGGTCTCCTCCAGGTGGTCAGCAAACGCATTTGCCTTCTCCTCGTCCGATCTCAGCCAGTGGCCGGAATGATCCATGATCGGTGAGGTAAAAATTGTTTGCCTTTTAATACTTCTGGTGAGTTTCCACACTGAGAAGGTGCTGTTGCCGTCATGCCCAGCTGTTTCTAATAGACCGTCGAGGTTTTCTCTGCGGGTCCTAGCCAGCAGTCGTCGGAGCCGGTTGGACGCACCGACCATTTCCGCCTTGACAGAGGGATCGCCGTTCCGGATGTACAGCCTTCTCAGACGCCTTTTGTTGGCAAGGCTTCTGGGCTTAGCAGGGAGCTTCTAAACGTGCAGTTTACGGGGCTGCACGTCTGGCAGCTTCTGTTATTTCAGCCCTAAGGTGTTCTTAAGGCACTTCTGGCGGACGTCCAAGTTAGAGCACGGCGGGAGCATTTTGCGGATGCCAACGACCCACTTAGGTGTCTCCTCTAGCTCAAAGAGAAGTGAAAGGTGATCTGAGGTCAGGTCCAGAAGGCTTCTTATACTCAGCTGTTCCTGTATGAATCCCTTGTAGAGCCCGAAGTCGAGTGCACTTGGTGTTGCAGTAGCTCTATATGGGTAGCATGTTGCCTCTCCAGTGGCTATAACTTCAAAGCCTTCGGCCTCAATGGCAGAGAAGAGCGTTTTCCCTCGGGGCACATACGGTGGTTTCCCCACCAGCGATGTTTCGCGTTCCAATCTCCCCCTGCCAGGAATTTTGGGCCGAATTGGTCGAAAAGTGTTTGGAAGTGTGCCTCAGTCACTCTCAAGGCCGGAGGTCTCCGTGAGCAGAAACACATCGATGTGGTGGAGCTCGATGAAGGCTGCGATCTCGTTCGCTTTCGAAAAGACTCCGTTGGCGTTCCACGGTGCTATCCTTAGTGAGTTCATTTTAGAGCCTGTTGTATTTTGCGCTTATGTAGTGTAGAGTGATGTATGCCGGTATAACGTTTTCTACAGGGTTATATATGGGGGACGCCGGGTAGTCTGGAATAGGTTTATTTGGGTTGTTGGACGCCATTAGGTTGATTATTTAACAGTTTTTCTTTTTTTTTGGTTTTTTCTGAAGCTTAAGCTTAATCTCCAGTATTTTTGTAATAAGTGACTTTAGTTAACGGGGAGCGAAACGGTGACTGAAAAGTGTCAGCACTGTCACGGACAGTGACTGACTTGCCAGCACAGGCTGTGCTCCAGTTGGCTGGTACTTTGCTTGTGTTGGTGAGACTTGGCAAAAGCGCTGCTCACTCACACATACACACACCCTACGCCTGAATTCGGCGATCAGCAGAGCGCAGTTTGAGCTTAGCTGAAGCTTGCTCTCTTACGCTCGCACGTGGTTTTACTTTTGTGGAAAAGAACAAATATTTTGTGTATTAATGTTTATACTTGGCAGTTTGGCTGCCAGAGGCAGCACTTCTGGTTTTTCGCGTTCTACAGGCGCGATTTCTTTGTTAAGCCCTGGAGCGGGCTTAGTTAGTGTCTTTGTCACTGTAATTGTTTGCTTTTTGCACTAAACATACACACTCATACACACTCAGAGCACAAAAAAAAACACAACCGATCTCCGCGGAAGTTCAAGGCGAATTGGGAGAATCCAAAGCAGCAAAAGTAGTTAATTTCCTGGTGCGCAAGGTATTTTTCAAGTTTGTCATCACTGAGGTGATAAACTAGGACAATGGGCAGTAATTTATCTCCAAGGCCTTTGAAGCAATAGTCAAGGAATTTGCGATAATTTATTTGCGGACAACCGTGAATTCACCCCAGTGGAGGTAGATTGGGAGAGGGCTAGAAATCGCGGGCGCGATTCGCTCAGAGACCGTAAAAGGTAGTGAAATTTCAGGATTTGCGGTGTCCTTGGCCTTCAAAACGACCGTATACAGATTTCATCACAGGTTTTTTTGCTACCAACAACACTAGGAAGCTATTGACTTTGGTTGCGATCAACGGTGACTGTGCTATTTGCACCGACCTTTTAAAACTGATAAGTGCTTAAAACATTGGGTCAATAAAATTTATTTTTATTGAATGAATATTAATTAATAAATTGCGATAGCCAAAAACTTAAAAAAATTCCACTGAGCTTAAGGTTTGCCGGCCAAATGAATTATGAAATACACAAACACAAGTTAGTAGTCGGAAGTGCCTGACTAGGGGAAACCTTGAACCATCTTCTAGGAACACCAGCTCGAACTGCGCGCTCGTTTGCTTAAGCATTTAAAAAAAATTTGTTTTTTTAAATGTGTTTTCCCGTACCGGACTCGAGCTCGCAAGTTCTTCACAACCATACCAAATAATAAGATTTAATAAAAAAAGTGAATTAAATTATTCTGCATGAATCGCATCGCATTAGCATTAGTAAGCATTTATGCAAACAGTTAAACAGGTACTTCACGTAGTTTAGAAAAATAGTTGTTTTTTGTAAATTGGCAAATCTCTTTTGCACTTGTCGCAGCTGCTATATGAGATAGAGTTCTCAAGAGAGTGATTGACGTACTCTACTTTTACTCCAAGGTTTTTGTATATTTTTTCGCTTCTAACCTGCTTTTCATTTGTTAATGTTGCATCTCTTGTGCTTTATTTAAAAAGATTTTATTACTTGTGCAAAGCACTATCTGTTTTGCAGCGTTAGTCTATTAATTATTGCATTTTTTGAACAACGCGCAGTTCGTGTTTGTGCTTGTATTTTTGCTGTTGCCTTTTTTGTGTGTGTTGTTTTTCGTTTGTGAATGCCTGCGGCAGTTCGCGTTGGTCGTGCCCAACAAGCAAATTTTTTTCTCTAGAATATATAATTCTGTGAGAAAACAATTTTTTAAACTAATTAATTTGGCTAAGCAGCTCTCGAGTTACTTTGACTCGAGTTTCGAGTTCCTTAGCAAATAAAAGTTCGACTCTACAGCCAATCGCCGGTTAGAGTCTCAGTGTTTGCATTTGCTATCTACTTCTGTCCAAACACATACGCCTCTTTTGTCGTTGCCAAGCAAGTTTGATTTATCCGCAATGCTGTCAATATCGCCTTCTCCAAGCGCTTGTCCGAATATTACCCCTGGGTATCCCCTGGAGTAGTCCCAGTAGACCCTGTATCTGAGCCCTCTCCAGTCAGCGTAACTGCTTCAGCACCGTCAGCCTCTGGCCGCAAAGGTAGATCTTTCCGCAATCTAGCCCAGATTGTTAAAAGCAATCACGGTGCCTCTTTTGCCCTACCAACTTCTGTATTATCTTCAGTCCCATCATGTCCTACTTCAACTGTTGTTGCCCCTCGGAAGCAAGTTTTTGTGTCCCGGCTTTCGTTGACACCATTGGCTACCTATATTGCTAGCAACTCTTCTGCTAGCGTGTCAATTGCTAAATTTAATTTCTCCACACCTCGTGAAATAGCATAATTTAAAATTAATGTTTAACATGATGCGTTCCCAATAATTTGTGATCCTAAATTTTGGCCTCCTCTCATGATTGTTCACGAGTTCAAAAAAAAAAAACAAGTAAGAGGTTCTATTCGGGAGTTCCCGACTAGGCAATACTTTGAACCCTCTTATTCCAACAACAAATGCAGTTTTAAGTAATAAAGATAAATTGAAAAAAAAAAAGTTCCCTTGGCAGTGTTCGAACTCGCAACTGACCGTATTACTTGCTGACGACTCTACTCAACAGACAAGCCAGCAAAAAAAAAAACAAAACAAGTAAGAGGCTCTAGTCGGGAGCTCCCAACTAGGGAATACCCTGAACCGTCTTCTTCTAACACCGAATGCAGTTCGCGCTACGCGCTCGTTTACTCTAGTAATAATAATAATAAATAGAAAAAAAATTGTTTTCCTCGGTAGGGTTCGAACACGCAACTGAATGCACTACCGGCTCTACATCAACATCAACATCCACACTTACAGTTGAGTCTTAATGAGAAAAAATCCAATAAATGTAGCAGCACAGAAAACAATACAATCGCAATTGTAATGCTGTTGGTAGAATTAAAAGAAAACGCGAATGAATGTGTGTGAAACTCTCGCAATTTGCGCTAGCTGCCGCAAGCACAAGGCCAGCCAAAACATATTTTTCATCTTCATCAGTTCATCTTATTGTGCCATAGAATATTCGTGTATTCTCATAAAGTCAATTGCATTTATATTTTGGCTTAAGTTGGTGGGCAATACAAGTTAGTTATTAACTTGATTTATAGCTTTTAGGTAGTAGCGGGAAGGTGGCGATAGGTAAAAATTAAAGATACTTGAAATATATATATACTATTCTAGAAGCAGCATATCAAGTTTGGTGACTCTAGCTCTTATTATTTACCCAATTCGCTCAAAAGACAGGATTACGATATCGATTTGTATCGATTACTTGGAAACGGGGCAATTTATCGATTATCGGAAACAAACTCGATCTGCGCAGGCACTAGGAGGACCTACATCTAAAATTTCTCTAGCTCTAATAGGTTCTGAGATCCTTGCGTTCATACATACGGCCGGACGGAGACACGGACGGACGGACAGACAGACGGACATGGCTAAATCGACTCGGCTATTGATGCTGATTAAGAATATATATACTTTATGGGGTCGGAGATGATTCCTTCTGCCTTTTACATACATTTGCATTTTGCACAAATACAATATACCCTTTTTACCCATTTTTAATGGGTTCATGCAAAGACCATATAAACACTAAGATGAGTAACGCCTATACATTTGAATGCGACGCAAAATTTCTAGCCTGGCCTTTGATCTGGCCTTTGAGGCTTCGTACGACATGCCTGCCGACTGACTGTTCGTTCTCCAAAGACCAGTCGAACGAATGCCGAAGTCGCGGCTTGCTGATGCTGACACGAGCAACGAAGTTAGTCGCCAGCCTGCCTTCAGCAAAGCTGGTCGATGGTGCTTTGCGTCGCTTCGTTTTCGAAGTACATTGAGCGAAAATGTTTAAAACTTACGATCGACGCAAAGTGCTTGTTCTTTATCCATGAAATGCATGCTTTAATAAAATTATATATTACTCTAGATACTAACGATTAATTTTACAGGAAAATTTAAGAATAAAATAATTTTTACACAATGCGCATCTTGTGCAATAACTACGATAAGAAAATAGCACACATATATTGATTTCACTTTTGTTTTTGAACAGTGTATGCTCGAGAAAAGTTCTTGTCTCAGCCAATGGCGTGCAAGCACCTTTGGTTGTATGCGTGAATGATGCATGCATAAGAACTTTAAAGTATGTATGTATGTGTTGTTATTCACTACTCTGGCTTTAGCTGGCAAGAAATGAATTTTGTTAGTTTTCTAGCGCTGATCACGACCTACCCCAAATTTGTGTTGATATATGAGTGCATGTTGTGTACTGAGGTTGGCTCCGTACAAAATATGTATTTTTAAGTCGATGCAAAATTTTTATATAATTTCTTTAAATTAAATTAATATTATTTTTATTTCCCAATTAAAAAATAAAAGTTATTTAAATGTATCTTTGAAAACAACAAATTTGCACTTTTATTTCCTTAATTTAATTTGTATTACTTAAAAATAATAATTTAATTAATAATTTCAAATATATAAAATTACATAAATATTTGCATCGACTTAAAAATACATATTTTGTACGGAGCCAACCTCAGTACACAAAATGCATTCATATATCAACACAAATTTGGGGTAGGTCGTGATCTGCGCTAGAAAACTAACAAAATTGTTTCTTTGCCAGCCAGAGACTTTGCCAGAGCAGTGGATAACAACACATTCAAATATGCCGTTATGTATGTATATTCACACGCATACAAACATAATTGCTTGCACGGCCCTCATAGAGCCGAAGCTGAGAGCACATTCTATTTTTAGCTTTTTCGGTCTCTCGGCTGTGAGAGCGCAATGATACAGAGTTCGTTTTCGTTCTCAATTTTCAAAAAATCAAGCTGCATAGTAGCATTTCGTTATACGGCGTTACTCATCTTAGTGTTTATATAGTCTTTGGTTCATGGTATAAAAATAGTTTCCCCGGTAGAGCTCGAACTCGTGACAGACCGCAACACTTGCTATGCCTCTACTCAACAGCCACACCAATAATTAAGTAGTATTGAGAAAAAACCGAACTAAAATAGCATTACAGAAAAATGTCGCAATTACAATGCTGTTAGAATGCGATGGAATGCGAAGCAGACGCGCATGAATGTGTGTGTGTACACTTAATGTTTTCGCTAGCTGTGCCATCCAATTGCGCAGTTACATATAACTTTGGATTTCTCTTAACCGATCTTAATTAAATTTTCAACAGCATATATTATTGTGCCATAGAATATTTGTGTATTCTCAAAAAGTCAATTGCATTTGAATTGTGGCTTAGATTGGTTGGCAATATGAGTTGGGTTATTACCTTGATTTATAGCTCTGCGGTGCTAGCGGGGAGGTAGCGATACGTATAAAATGAAAGATATTTGATATATATAATTAAGTTTTACACGAATAGTTACTTTAAAAAAATATATTTCAATTCTTTATTTTCACTAACGGCTACTACTTATAACGAGTACATTCAGATTTGCCTCCCGAATATGAACTGATTTATCTATCTGTTGCGGTCGCTTAGCAAACTTCGCTTTGAAAGAGCTTGACAGTGGCGTGATATTTAGGGTGAATTGTTTATGTCTGCCAAAGGGGACAGTTTGATCTTGACCAATGTCGATGTTATCACCAGGCTTTTTGTTTACAATATTAGACATGTTTATACTTATACTTATACTTATACGTACATAAGCTTCTGTGCTAAGTTATGTTAAAGGGTGGGTGCGATTATGGATATGTCACTCCCCCAACCATTAGAAAAGTGCCTGTCCTCAGGTGTTTAAGTTTGGGTATAGTGTAACATTTTCTTCTTTTTTAATTGGTGTATCTTCTACTATTTCAGGTGTTTGTTCTACATTTGGTTTTTTATATATTATTATTAATTTCTTAGGTATGCTTTTGAACTTATATGTTAAATATAGTGTTAAACTTATTAATATGATTACAAATATGGTTATTGTAATTATCTGGAATACATTATTAAATTTTGTGTGTTCAATTATAATTTGTTTCGTTTGTGTAAACGAAAGTGGTTCTAATTTTATAACATCATTGCTTACATAAATGTTTTGAGTATAATCTAACATGTTGTTTGAAATTTCATTCATTTGCAGTGAACAATTGAATATTTTTATTAAATTGTTTCCTTCTATTGATATTTCGTTATTTATACAATTGTGGTTTAATATAGTTTTTGGTAAATTCCAAGTTAAAATTATATTTGGTTCTACATAGTTGATTTGAAAATTTTTAAAAGTTTTAGTATAACTACATTCTGATGTTATTTGGCTTAAAATTCCTGTTGTACATTCATTATAAATTAATTTTTTTGTTTCTTTGCTATAAACTTTTTTGTCTTGTGTAAAATATTTTTCATGAGCTATTTCTGTCAAAATGTCATTATTTTCATCTGGGTATGGAATTATTTCAAATACCGGGTTTTTTATTATTTCTCGAGGAATATGGGATATTATCAGCATTTCGTTTGTATCTGATTTAAACCAAGTAGAAGTTTTTACATTTAACAATTTCTCAGAGTTGACATGCAACAAATAGTCATGTTTTAATAATTTCGGGTTAAAAATACCTAATCTTGTGAGCTGCATTCCCATCTCTATATCTTCTATATATTCTGTAAAGTGTTGTAAGTTAAATATAAGCATATTTAATTTTTTTCCTTTTTCTGTCTCTTGATTTAGTTCGTTCATGACTTCTATTTCATTGTGTATAACTTCTATTATGTAATTTTATTCGTTAACCTGAACGTTGTTCTCTGCTAAGCTGCTTATATTTTTTCAATTTCTGTTTTGTCTTCTTGGTCTAATGTTCCAAATAAGTATTTGTATGCTGTTCCTACTATGTTTATTATACCCTGAACCCATTAAAAATGGGTAAAAGGGGTGTTATGTTTTTGTGCAAAATGCAAATGTAGGTAACAGGCAGAAGGAAGCATCTCCGACCCCATAAAGTATATATATTCTTGATCAGCATCAATAGCCGAGTCGATCTAGCCATGTCCGTCTGTCTGTCCGTCCGTCCGTCCGTCCGTCCGTCCGTCCGTCCGTCCGTATGTATGAACTCAAGGATCTCAGAACCTATAAGAGCTAGAGACTTGAAATTTTAGATGTAGGTGCTCCTAGTTCCTACGCAGATCGAGTTTGTTTCCGATAATCGATAACTTACTCCGTTTCAAAGTAATCGATAAAAATGAATATCGAAATCCTGTTTTTTAAGACATGTAGCTTCTGGAAAAGTTTAAATATATCAAGTATCTTTCATTTTATACCTATCGCCACCTCCTCGCTACTCTCTATCTATTAGCGCGACCTGCATTTGGTGTTGGAATATGAGGGTTCAGGGTATCCCCTAGTCGGGAGCTCCCGACTAGAACCTCTTACTTGTTATTATACCCTGAACCCATTAAAAATGGGTAAAAGGGGTATTATGTTTTTGTGCAAAATCCAAATGTATGTAACAGGCAGAAAGAAGCATCTCCGACCCCATAAAGTATATATATTCTTGATCAGCAGGTAAAAAGGGTATATTGTATTTGTGCAAATTGCAATATTGTCTGTCCGTCCGTCCGTCCGTATGTATGAACGCAAGGATCTCAGAACCTATAAGAACTAGAGACTAGAGACTAGAGACTAGAGACTAGAGAAATTTTAGCTGTAGGTCCTCCTGGTCCCGCGCGGATCGAGTTTGTTTCCGATATTCGATAACTTGCCCGGTTTCCAAGTAATCGATAAAAATGTATATCGAAATCCTGTTTTTTAAGCAATTTTGGTAAATAATAACAGCTAGAGTCACCAAACTAGACATGTAGCTTCTTGAATAGTATATATATTTGCATTTGGTTTTGGAAGAAGAGGGTTTAGGGTATCCCCTAGTCGGGAACTCCCGACTAGAACCTCTTACTTGTTTTCATTGCCTTTGTTAAATTATTCGGACTTATTATTTCTAAGTAGGCTTCTTGAAAAATTGTAAAATCTGCTTCATTGTGGAATTATAGCCCACTTTTCTTTGTGCATAAATATTCTTTTATTAATTCTTTGGCATGTCCGTTAGTCATGTCTTTGTATGTAATTTTTATGTTGGTTTTATGAAAGTAATTTGTAACTTTTGTTTCGTTCTCGGTTCCTTTTTCAAATTTTTTTTTTCTATTATAATAATTAAGAGGTCTTTCTGTGATTTGTAAATGGTTACTGTTGTCTTCCTGAGCACTATGTATAGTTGCTCCTGTGCTAATGGTATATTCGCCTAAAAAGTTTTAGTTTAATTGAATTCTAGTCAGAGCATCTGCCACATAATTTTCTTTTCCTGGGACATATTTAATTTGGAAATGAAATTCATTTAACTTGATCTTCCATCGTTGTAATTTCATGTTAGGTTCTTTCAAGTTATTTAACCAGACGAGTGGTCTGTGATCACTAAGGATTTGAAATTGTCGACCAAAAAGATAGGACCTAAAGTATTTAGTGGCCCAAACGATTGCTAATAGTTCTTTTTCAATTGTTGAATAATTAATCTGATGCTCGTTGAGAGTTCTGCTTGCATAACATATAGGCTTATGTTCTTGCGAAAGGACGGCCCCTATAGCCATATTTCTCGCGTCTGTAGTTAATGAAAATGGTTTTTGGAAATTAGGGTATATTAAAATTGGGTCGGATGTTAAGAGTACTTTTAGCTTTTCAAACGCTGATTCGTAGTCTTTGTCATTTATATTGATTTTTACTCCTTTTTTTAATTTAGGTGTTAATGGTTTTACTAAATTCCCTATAGAAACCAAATAATCCTAGAAATGATTTAATTTCTTTTGGGGTTTTTGGAATTGGGAATTTGCAAATTGCTTGTATTTTGTTGGGATTTGGTTTTATACCCTCAGTTGTGATGATGTGACCGAAAAATTCAGTTTCTTTTCTCAAGAACTTGCATTTATCCAACTGTAGTTTTAAGTTAGCTTCTCTAAGCTTCTCAAATACTTTTGGAACGTTGCAGGTGCATTCTTAAGACCAAATGGCATGCGAATATACTCGTAATGGCCATGTTTAGTCGAAAATGCGGTCTTGGGTATTGAAGCAGGATCCATTCGAATTTGGTGGAAGCCCTTGGCTAGATCAATGGTTGTGAAATATTGACATTTTCCAAGTTTGTCTAATATTTCATCCATGATCGGGATAGGGAATTTATCATTAATAGTTAGTTCATTGAGATTGCGGTAATCTATGACTAACCGGAATTTTTGCTTTCCAGATGCATCGTTTTTTTTTTTTGGAACGATTATTACTGGTGAGCAGTAAGGGGATTTGGATTTACGTATGATATTTTGTTTTATCATATCGCTTATTTGTTTATTTACTACCTCATCGTATATTTGAGGATATTTATATGGACGCTTGTAAATTGGGTCCTCATGCTTTGTTAGAATTTTGTGTTTAATTGTACTAGTGAAAGTCAAATTGTCACCTTCATGGTACTGGATATCACGAAATTCATGTAAAACATTTTTAATTTTTCCTTTTCTTCTGAGTTTAGGTGCTCTAGCCTATACTCATTATTTTCTGTTAATTCGTTATTAATGGCGAAGTTAAATGGTCTATCCTCTGTTGAGGGTGGATCAAGGCACTCTTGTGTGGTCATGTCCTCTTCGACCTCTTCGTCATTATATCTAAAACAAAAGTTAAATTCTCCTTAGGTAACGGATCCTTGTGCATAGTCTATTTTTGCTTGACATGCTTCAAAGTATTCTCTCCCAATCAGAACATCATAATGCTCTGAGAAGTCGTGAATATAGAATTTTTGTTTACTCATCCAAATTTTGCTTGCTCCTAATCTTATACTTTGTTTTAATTCAATAACACCATTTATGGTGTGAACTTTTAGTGTTTCGTTGAATATTGGAAAATTTGAGCGGTTTGTTTTCATTAGGTTTATGGTTGAACCTGTGTCTATGACACATTTTATAACTTCGTCATTCATAATTAATTTTATGAATGGATTTCTTCTGTTTGTTCCGAGGCTTGCTGATGAAAATTTTCAGATGTGTCCACTTTCATCTGCCCACTGTTGCTGTCTCTTTAACGTTTAGTCGGAGGGTTTGAAGCGTGAATGGGACTGGTTTTGATAGTTTAAGGGATTTTGGGTTCTACCTTCACTTAATTTCTGTTGGAACTCGTGATGTGTTGTTTGTTTTGTACATGATAACTCTGATTCGTGTTGGAATAGCCACTTGAACTGGTGGCTGGGTTAGCATTCTGCTGATAACTTTCCATGTTTCTACGATTGTTATTTTGATTTCCCTGAACGTTATTAGTTTTAGGTCTATCATTTACGCTATTTCGTATAATCCTTTTCTTTGTGCTACTTGTTTAAGTTTCTGTGTCGACGCAATGTCGTATCTGGCTAACATCATGAAAAGCCTATCTGGTAATTTTTTTGTAATTACATCTTTAATTGTGTTATTCATGGCATTTGTACAAAGTGTTGTGTATGACATAAGATTTATTTTCGAGATCCTCGATGAACTTACGGACGTTTCCCTGGAAATTCGTGTCTCTTCAAATGGTGTTTGCACTTTATATTCTTCGATCAGTGCATTCCTTAACTCCTGCCAAGTGTTGGCCGCTGTCCTTTGTGAAACTCTCTGAGCATCTCCAGCAACTTGTAATTCGATGGCTCCGTATAAGATGCTATGTTGTCTGACATCTCGGGTTGGATACAGATGTGGGATGTAATCGATCCTTTTAATAAAAGCGTTGAGATTTTCTGTTGATCCATCAAAACTTGGCACCTGTCTCAGTTGTGAGAAGGCCTGGTTGTGGTGTTGTTCTGATAATTCCATTGTCATAATCTTGTCGTAATTCACGTTTTGGTGGTTGATGATAATTATTTTTTTTTAAATAATTTTTGTTATTTTTTTTTGATTTAATGGTACTCGAACTTTTTAGTTCTTTGATTTTGCACTTTTATTTCTTTGCACTTTGTTTTTGTACTTTGTACATTTCATTTAGTTTATAGTTTGTGCTTAATTATTATAGTTTTACCTAGACGCTATCGTGGCAATGGGGGCAACGAAAGAGCAGCATGTATAGAATTTGAGGGAGGTATACGATAGAGGCAGACGATAGAGGGACAGGAATTGGGACATGAGGTGATAGCGTACGCGAGCTGGAAGTTGCTTAAAGCTGAGGTGAACTATTCCGACACAGAGAAAGAGTGCCTGGCAATCGTATAGTCGATCTGGAAGCTGCGTTGCTATTTAGCGGGGTACCGGTTCGACGTGATAACGGATCATCTGATTCTCAAGTGGCTCAACTCGATCGATAGCCCTTCAGGAATGATCGCGCGATGGGCACTGGAACTGCAACAGTTCCAATTTGACGTTCACCAACGTCGAGGGAAGCTCAACGTCGTAGCCGACGCACTATCGAGGCATCCTCTAGAGACCTGTCAGCAAGCAGTGGTGGCCGAGGCCCCCAGCAAATGGGTCGAGAGTATGCGTGCCAGGATCGCCGAAGAGCCAGCCAAGTTCCCGGACTATACAGAAGAAAATGGGTAGTTATATAGGCATTTGGGTCACCGGACGGACGACGGCAGAGGGTATTGCGGGAATGTCATGATACTCCCACGGCCGGGCATCAAGGCGTGAGGAAAACCGTGTCGAGGTTGGTAAGAGATACTATTGGCCGGGTATGTTCCGCGACGCCGCCAAGTATCTGCCAGAAGTTCACGAGCGAGCAACTCAAACCAGCTGGACGCATGCTGACGAGACAGGTAGCAGAGCCGATGTCAGTACTCTGCGCGGATTTCGTCGGGCCCCTTCCACGGTCGAAACATGGCAAGTAAATGTTGTTGGTGTTCCATGATGCCTTTTCGAAGTGGGTGGAATTGGTCCCTCTCAGGAGGGCCACTGCGGCACACCTGCAGACAGCGTTTCGAGAGAGGATTTTCAGTAGGTTTGGGGTACCTAAGTTCGTGTGCGACAACGGGGTACAATTTACAAGCCGTAGCTTCAAGACTTTTCTAGAGTCCCTGAATGTAGAGGTCCAGTATACCGGCCCATACTGTCCGCAAGAGAATCCTACCGAGAGGACCAACAGGACCGTGAAGACAATGATAGCACAATTTATCGAGGGCGATCAGATTTCGTGGGACGAGCTCTTGCCCGATATATCGCTAGCGGTCGACACAAGTGTTGCGGACTCAACGGGATCCAGTCCCGCTTTCCTGATGCAGGGCAGGGAGACGCGGTTGCCTGCTGCTTTGTACGATCAGGTGAGTCCGGGGTCCGCAACAAGTGCGTTCAACCCTAGGACGAAGGCGGATAGGTTAAAAGAGGCGACATTAAAGGCGGCCTTCGTTGGACTCGATGGTCCTGTTACGGCAGCACCAGCTGTCTAATAAGTTAAGAACAGATAGAGTAGATTCCATATATTGTGAGCTACGCTGTTAGCAGGGAATAACCTAAGCAACGGATGAGCGATAAGTTAGTTGAGGAGTCGTCGCCATGAATGCCGCCGGGGAAGCAACAGTATCGTCGTCGAAGTAAGGGGGGTGGAGGGTGTGAGGCGGTCACTAAGGTAGCCACCCCACAGTTCATAATTATAGTTATAGGGTATAAACATTGTATGGTATATAAGCATTGTATTAGTAATAAGAACAGTTAACCCACAGTTCATAATTATAGTTATAGGGTATAAACATTGTATGGTATATAAGCATTGTATTAGTAATAAGAACAGTTAAGGCAAGGTGCCGATTTATTGAAGCTGGTTAAGGGCAAGGTGCCAAGTTCGAATTAAGTTTGAATTTAACCTCCGGCCGTCGCAGCAACCGTGTGTTGCTGATCGACCGCTCAACACCGTCTTCGAGAGCGAAACTTCAGTTCGGCGGCGAAGAGCGAAAGCTCCGAAGTAAAGTTGCGAAAGCTCGCGGCGAAGTTAAGCAGCCGAGGCGAGCGCACAGCACGCTAGCGAGCGTGCCGGCACTTTTAGAGCGAACATTAGGGTGAGTAGACGAGTGACGTGAGAAGTAGAGCGAGCAACGAAACGAAAAGTGTGCAGCGGAGCGCTAGGGCTCCAAGACAGTGCAGCAGAGCCTTAGTTTAGGAAGCAGAGTAGGATAGTGTTTAATTAATAAAAGTAAGAGAATAAAATGAATATAATGAGATTAATGAAGGAAATCTGCTAATTCTTTTATTTTCTGATAGCCCTATTTGTTCTAACATCGGGACTAGCCGATGTTCACCATATCTTAGTGTGGGAGCATGTGGTGCGATGCTACGGCCCGGTAGTGTAGGTGGTGCATGGCTACGGACCGTAAGTGTAGGTGGTGCGAGGCTACGGCCCAATAGAGTAGGTGGTGCGAGGCTACGGCCTCGCGTTGTAGAAATGGCATGAGGTATGATATGGTCGAAACACTTACTTTCCCCCCCTAATCCCACAATCCCAGCGAATTTATAAATGTCTTGTAACTCGCTGAACCTGGTAAGACTGAGAGTCGTACCCCGGCCAGTAGCTTTTTTAAAGTAGATCTCGGGGTTTTTTGGGAAATCATGCAGGGAGCAAGAGAATCACACACAAGTTCGCAAAGCAACGAGTGAGAGCGATACACACTCTGCACATGCATACACACATAAGTTTTTAGAATTAAAAACTAATATACATATATTATGAAAAGGCATCAGCCGCAGCGACGTTGTGCGCTGAGCGAGATGCGGTTTCATACTGAACGTTCGGCTTTTGAGATCGGCGTTCGGCTGCACTCTCAGCGGTCTTACTCTCTGAGGGCATAATAAAATGGTCGCAGACTTTGCTATTTGCTATTTCAGCTCATTATGGGAATGATACTTTAATATATTTCATCGATCCGAAATTCGATAAATCATCGCAAGCAACACGAATTACTCGGGGCGAATACACACATTTTTTGAAAATGTGTTGCATGAGTAGTCACTAAAGTCTATCGATGTATCGGTGCGGGCCCGCAACACCTTACAACGCCCCAAATTTTGCAGGGGTGGCAACGCCCAACTTGCGATCCACTGCGCTGAGAGGGGAACTGCTATAGAGCGATCGTGATTGTCGATACATTTTCCGGGCCAAGGGAGCGCGAAAGCAATCCAAAAGCAGGAAGTGAGGAGACCCCATAGACGAGCTGCAGCTGGCGTGCTGACGACGACCAAAGTCAGGAAAGGCGGCGATATTCGAGTGAGTACATTCCATAAGTGCACTTTTATTTCTTTGCACTTTGTTTTTGTACTTTGTACATTTCATTTAGTTTATAGTTTGTGCTTAATTATTATAGTTTTACCTAGACGCTATCGTGGCAATGGGGGCAACGAAAGAGCAGCATGTATAGAATTTGAGGGAGGTATACGATAGAGGCAGACGATAGAGGGACAGGAATTGGGACATGAGGTGATAGCGTACGCGAGCTGGAAGTTGCTTTAAGCTGAGGTGAACTATTCCGACACAGAGAAAGAGTGCCTGGCAATCGTATAGTCGATCTGGAAGCTGCGTTGCTATTTAGCGGGGTACCGGTTCGACGTGATAACGGATCATCTGATTCTCAAGTGGCTCAACTCGATCGATAGCCCTTCAGGAATGATCGCGCGATGGGCACTGGAACTGCAACAGTTCCAATTTGACGTTCACCAACGTCGAGGGAAGCTCAACGTCGTAGCCGACGCACTATCGAGGCATCCTCTAGAGACCTGTCAGCAAGCAGTGGTGGCCGAGGCCCCCAGCAAATGGGTCGAGAGTATGCGTGCCAGGATCGCCGAAGAGCCAGCCAAGTTCCCGGACTATACAGAAGAAAATGGGTAGTTATATAGGCATTTGGGTCACCGGACGGACGACGGCAGAGGGTATTGCGGGAATGTCATGATACTCCCACGGCCGGGCATCAAGGCGTGAGGAAAACCGTGTCGAGGTTGGTAAGAGATACTATTGGCCGGGTATGTTCCGCGACGCCGCCAAGTATCTGCCAGAAGTTCATGAGCGAGCAACTCAAACCAGCTGGACGCATGCTGACGAGACAGGTAGCAGAGCCGATGTCAGTACTCTGCGCGGATTTCGTCGGGCCCCTTCCACGGTCGAAACATGGCAAGTAAATGTTGTTGGTGTTCCATGATGCCTTTTCGAAGTGGGTGGAATTGGTCCCTCTCAGGAGGGCCACTGCGGCACACCTGCAGACAGCGTTTCGAGAGAGGATTTTCAGTAGGTTTGGGGTACCTAAGTTCGTGTGCGACAACGGGGTACAATTTACAAGCCGTAGCTTCAAGACTTTTCTAGAGTCCCTGAATGTAGAGGTCCAGTATACCGGCCCATACTGTCCGCAAGAGAATCCTACCGAGAGGACCAACAGGACCGTGAAGACAATGATAGCACAATTTATCGAGGGCGATCAGATTTCGTGGGACGAGCTCTTGCCCGATATATCGCTAGCGGTCGACACAAGTGTTGCGGACTCAACGGGATCCAGTCCCGCTTTCCTGATGCAGGGCAGGGAGACGCGGTTGCCTGCTGCTTTGTACGATCAGGTGAGTCCGGGGTCCGCAACTAGTGCGTTCAACCCTAGGACGAAGGCGGATAGGTTAAAAGAGGCGACATTAAAGGCGGCCTTCGTTGGACTCGATGGTCCTGTTACGGCAGCACCAGCTGTCTAATAAGTTAAGAACAGATAGAGTAGATTCCATATATTGTGAGCTACGCTGTTAGCAGGGAATAACCTAAGCAACGGATGAGCGATAAGTTAGTTGAGGAGTTGTCGCCATGAATGCCGCCGGGGAAGCAACAATATCGTCGTCGAAGTAAGGGGGGGTGGAGGGTGTGAGGCGGTCACTAAGGTAGCCACCCCACAGTTCATAATTATAGTTATAGGGTATAAACATTGTATGGTATATAAGCATTGTATTAGTAATAAGAACAGTTAACCCACAGTTCATAATTATAGTTATAGGGTATAAACATTGTATGGTATATAAGCATTGTATTAGTAATAAGAACAGTTAAGGCAAGGTGCCGATGTATTGAAGCTGGTTAAGGGCAAGGTGCCAAGTTCGAATTAAGTTTGAATTTAACCTCCGGCCGTCGCAGCAACCGTGTGTTGCTGATCGACCGCTCAACACCGTCTTCGAGAGCGAAACTTCAGTTCGGCGGCGAAGAGCGAAAGCTCCGAAGTAAAGTTGCGAAAGCTCGCGGCGAAGTTAAGCAGCCGAGGCGAGCGCACAGCACGCTAGCGAGCGTGCCGGCACTTTTAGAGCGAACATTAGGGTGAGTAGACGAGTGACGTGAGAAGTAGAGCGAGCAACGAAACGAAAAGTGTGCAGCGGAACGCTAGGGCTCCAAGACAGTGCAGCAGAGCCTTAGTTTAGGAAGCAGAGTAGGATAGTGTTTAATTAATAAAAGTAAGAGAATAAAATGAATATAATGAGATTAATGAAGGAAATCTGCTAATTCTTTTATTTTCTGATAGCCCTATTTGTTCTAACATCGGGACTAGCCGATGTTCACCATATCTTAGTGTGGGAGCATGTGGTGCGATGCTACGGCCCGGTAGTGTAGGTGGTGGATGGCTACGGACCGTAAGTGTAGGTGGTGCGAGGCTACGGCCCAATAGAGTAGGTGGTGCGAGGCTACGGCCTCGCGTTGTAGAAATGGCATGAGGTATGATATGGTCGAAACACTTACTTTCCCCCCCTAATCCCACAATCCCAGCGAATTTATAAATGTCTTGTAACTCGCTGAACCTGGTAAGACTGAGAGTCGTACCCCGGCCAGTAGCTTTTTTAAAGTAGATCTCGGGGTTTTTTGGGAAATCATGCAGGGAGCAAGAGAATCACACACAAGTTCGCAAAGCAACGAGTGAGAGCGATACACACTCTGCACATGCATACACACATAAGTTTTTAGAATTAAAAACTAATATACATATATTATGAAAAGGCATCAGCCGCAGCGACGTTGTGCGCTGAGCGAGATGCGGTTTCATACTGAACGTTCGGCTTTTGAGATCGGCGTTCGGCTGCACTCTCAGCGGTCTTACTCTCTGAGGGCATAATAAAATGGTCGCAGACTTTGCTATTTGCTATTTCAGCTCATTATGGGAATGATACTTTAATATATTTCATCGATCCGAAATTCGATAAATCATCGCAAGCAACACGAATTACTCGGGGCGAATACACACATTTTTTGAAAATGTGTTGCATGAGTAGTCACTAAAGTCTATCGATGTATCGGTGCGGGCCCGCAACACCTTACAACGCCCCAAATTTTGCAGGGGTGGCAACGCCCAACTTGCGATCCACTGCGCTGAGAGGGGAACTGCTATAGAGCGATCGTGATTGTCGATACATTTTCCGGGCCAAGGGAGCGCGAAAGCAATCCAAAAGCAGGAAGTGAGGAGACCACATAGACGAGCTGCAGCTGGCGTGCTGACGACGACCAAAGTCAGGAAAGGCAGCGATATTCGAGTGAGTACATTCCATAAGTGCTATCCAACCCCAGGCTAATAACAGGGACCAGAGAACCCGAAGGGCGGCCCGATTTTGTGGCCCGTATAGGTTACAGCAAAGCAAGGAAAGAAAAAATATGCATATAATAAAAATTAGTTTACTTTTGCATTTTGCCTAGTTAAAAATTTTACATAAAAAAAAGGATACACATATATTGCATATTATGCGCCGAAAGGAAGACCCAAAATCTACGGCCAGTGCCAGGGGAACCTGAAAAGAAAAGGCCGCCCTTAGCACCCCAGAGAGCTCTTTAGGTAAGCTAAGTGAAATCAAGCGATTTAATTCATATAAATTTATAAATATAAAATCTTTACAACATACCAACTTTTTCAGCGTGGTAATACATGCGTATATACGTGCATGAATGTGTGGAGAGCCAATCGCTCAATTTTGTATTTAAAAATTCATTCTCTAACGCTGTTCCCGGCGGCAAATGGCCATAGCTTTCGGTGACGTCTTTTCTTTATTGGTCTTCTGCTGTAAATAGAAAATGGCAGATTAATACCCATTGTCAATAATAATAAAATAAAGCCTAGCATATTACGCACCTGCGGAAACTGAGAAAAAAAATGTTCGCTTGTATTAATTTTATACAAATAAAACAGCAGATTGGAGATATTATGCAAGGAAATAAGAAATAATATTAATTGTTAATAGCGATGAGAAATGCGACCAATTATATACCATTACTGAAGAGAGAAATGTCCGGCTAAGTTTTCATTGATGGGGAGAGGGGGCATGACAGCCGACACGGGCTGATGCAGGCCATCTAATGGCCAAAATAAGGGAGACGAGATCAGGTGATGATCTCTGGTAGGGCGGGTTCGCTGGGTCCGGAACCGGGACCCGATCTGGAGAGGTAAAGTGGATAAACAGTGTTTTTTTTTTGTTAATTTATATTGAAAGTTTTACCTTTGTTGTTTACGTTTCTTGTTGACACAGTTGTTTATGTAATACATTGTTTAGAAGTTCCGGCTGTTTGATGTTATCGATGTCGTGGTTCGTTTTGGATAGTGTTGTGTAGGTCTGTTTTGCTACAGAAGTTGTAGCCTTGTTGATATCGATTGTGCGGACTGCGGGCCAGGGATCGGACTCACCCAGAGAACCAATGAGCCAGCCGGCGCGGCCCAAAGCGAAACAAGCAGTTGCGTGTTCTTTGAAGTCGGTGTGAGACTCAAAGAAAATAAATAAAAATATCAATACCAGCACAAAAGATCCCTTGGTTTTAGGATCCACACCGCTGATGTCTTATGTGGCACGAGTTGGTGGCCCATAATCGCGCAGCGCACTGACAGAGGCATCTTGTGCTAAAAATGTGATAGGGTAGTTTTGTCAGATGTTATTTATTTAATTATTAGTTTTGTTTGTCTCATTCTGTGTAAATATTGGATATATGCTGATCGTAGTTACAGGAGCTTCTAAAACAGGTAAGCCCGGACGATTGAAGAATCGAGCCTGCGCCGTATCTGTCACCCCAAAAGTGGCCAGAAGAGCGACGGAGTCGGATCTTGCCATGGTGTCCATTAACATGGGGAGTTTTCCTGTCGCGATTGATGGCAGTATGACACGTTCGCAAGTTGGCGAAGCGTTTGCGACTGTCCATCATAGCCTGGTGGTAGCCGCCATGACAAAATAATCTGTGATAAAATGTGATATGAGGGTAGGTTTTGTTAGAGCTTGTCTCACTCCGTGATTACGTTTGGTGTGTGCTGGTCGTAGTTATATGAGCTCCGGAGACAAGTGACCTAGGACGATATAGATTCGATCTTGTGCCGCACCTGTGACACAGGATGCCCCAGAGGTACCCAGAAGTGTGACAGAAGCCAAATAAACTTCAAGGTTGCGTTATTTAAATGCCGTTCGTCAGTCGAACCGACGAACTGAACATATGACGAACGCTTAAATGTTGTCCAAAGTCCAGATTATGCGTAGACAAGTTAGCCTGTGTTAGGATTTGTCTTCTCTCCCCAAAGTATATGAAATTGAATATCAAAAAAATAAAAAATTAATTTTTATACCCGGAACCCATTGAAAATGGGTAAAAAGGGTATATTGTATTTGTGCAAAATGCAAATGTATGTAACAGGCAGAAGAAAGGATCTCCGACCCCATAAAGTATATATATTCTTGATCAGCATCAATAGCTGAGTCGATCTAGCCATGTCTATAAGAGCTAGAGAGTTTGAAATTTTAGTTGTAGGTCGAGATCGAGTTTGTTTCCGATAATCGATAACTTACTCCGTTTCCAAGCAATCGATAAAAATCGATATTGACATCCTGTTTTTTTAGCAAATTGGATAAATAATAAGAGCTAGAGTCACCAAACTTGATATGTTGCTTCTAGAAAAGTATATATATCTTTCATTATATACCTACGCCAGCTAGGGCTTCAGACGCTGACGAAGCGTCAGCATCACCACCGCCGCGAGCTGCAGAAGATCTAGGGGGAACGCTAATGAACTATCGAGGAGTTCCAGAGAGAGCGATCCCGGCGAAGGGGCATCTAGGGAACCTAGAGGTCTCAAAAACACTCATCGATTCTGTAATTAGGTCGGCAGTGAAAGTGGCGATTGCACAAACCCACCAGACGTATTGGCAATCCCTAACGTCCGGCATCAGCGAGTCCATCCGAGATGAGATGCGAGCGGGCTTCCTGGAGATGACGAGGGACGTCATCGATGTGCTCAAACAGTCGGGGACCCATGCCGGACAGCACAATTCGGGGCCGGAGCCACTGAGACCCATCGCTCCGGACCTGAAATAAGGCCCATTCCGAAAGACAAAGGGCTACGCGCGGAACGTTTCCACCACCAGCACCGCCGAAACCACAAAGGTAAAGCGCGCGTAGGAAGATGTATTCTTCCCCCAGACCAAGGTTCGACTAGAGTGCCAACAACCGAAATTTCCAGGTAGAGGACCAAAGTGCGGGTGATTTTCTCGAAGGGGTGTTCCTTAAGCTCGGTTTTCGAATGCAATTCCTGCAGAGACGCTGGCGGCGACGGTCCGGTGGTGACATCTCGGGGTCGTGGGTGTGGTCACGTTGGGCGTTCTAATTAGCCGGCTGGGCGAACCGAAATGAGCATGCAGATTAATTGTAAACACGTCGTCCGTGTGCTTACAATAATCTGCGTGGTAATTTTTGACATATCGGCAACATCTATATTTTCCGTTGCGTTCGGTAGTATCGGCCAAGCCGATTTTTTTGTCATAGAGGCAGAGTATCGGGGGTGAAACCGGGCACACAGCGGCGCCCAATTAATTAAAGGGTGGCAACGCCCGGCTTGCGATCCACTGCGCTGAAAGAGGTAACGCAATTGAACGATTGTGATTGGACACCCGATTCGGATGCCCTTGCTAATCACCTTGGTCTTCATCTGGGCCGTTGAAACAAAAATGAAGCTGTGGATATGGGCAGCAACGGTGACCATATTTTAACGTATGCGTGTGCCGAATTCCGCCACCTATGATGTTCCTCTCCAAATATACAGCAGGGAGCTCGATTCTGTGAAGTTTTTCTATGCCGGCCACAAGTCATCGGTCTTGCCTTTATAGCATTAAAGTTAAAAATTAATCAAGTCAACGCGTGTTCTAAATTACAAAGCGGGATTTATTAAGCGCAAACAAATTACATTATACAAGTACTACCCGAGACTTTGAAACACCCACACACTCACCTTTGTGATTGAACAATTTGGAGAACATACAGCGACTGAATTTCACGCCGGAGGCCTGCCAGGCCACCCCAGATATTCCCCGGCCGGAGATCCTGAGCGCGGCCAAGCCTTGACGCAACCATCAAGATGGCGAGACGAGCCACCAATAACGGTGCTCCAACAGCGACGAAGCGGGCACCGGCGAGACCACGCCCACATCATTTGAGCGCGTCCGTTCTATGACGCCCAACCTCACCCCGAACAACCGGCAGAGGCTGACGGACTCATTAAATAATTAAATTTAGTTTTGTGTGCATACGCATATATATGTTATCTGTAGTTATTACCTTTGAAGAAAATTTCATTGATCTGCGACAGGGAAGGAAAGGACCTCAAAAGTTATTGCGACTGCCATCTAACAATAGGAGAAAAAAGATAAGACGTAATTTTGTTTCCACGCTATCCATACATATAATTATATATATACATATATATATATATATATATATATATATATATATGTATTGAAATATCCATAGTCGCACCCACCCTTTAACATAAATTAGCACACAAGCATAAGTATAAGTAAAAGTATAATCATGTCTAATATTGTAAACAAAAAGCCTATTGATAACATTGACATTAGTCAAGATCAAACTGTCCCCTTTAGTAGACATAAACAATTTACCCTAAATATCACGCCACTGTCAATGTACCCATCAGAGTACTATCCCACGCATAATTGCTGAAACAGCTCAAACTTCACTCAATTTTGACTCAAACTCTCTCAAAGCGAAGTTTGCTAAGCGACCGCAACAGATAGATAAATCAGTTCATATTCGGGAGGCAAATCTGAATGTACTCGATATAAGAAGTAGCCGTTAGTGAAAATAAAGAATTGAAATATGTTATTTTAAAGTAACTATTCGTGTAAAACTGTAAAGTGCAAACACCATTTGAATAACTCCTTCGACGCTTATACAACACGAATTTCCAGGGAAACGTCCGTAAGTTCATCGAGGATCTCGAAAATAAATCTTATGTTATATTAAATAAGTAAGCTTTAGAAAATATACCTGGCAACACGACACTTTATACAAATGCCATGAATAACATAATAAAAGATGTAATTACAAAAAAATTACCAGATAGGCTTTTCATGATGTTAGCCAGATACGACATTACGTCGACACAGAAACTTAAACAAGTAGGACAAATAGAAGGATTATACGAAATAGCGTAAATGATAGACCTACAACTAATAACGTTCAGGGACATCAAAATAACAATCGTAGGAACATGGGAAGTTATCAGCAGAATGCTAACCCAGCCACCAGTTCAAGTGGCTATTCCAACACGAATCAGAGTTATCATGTACAAAACAAACAACACACTAATTTCAAAGACAATCAAAAGGCTCACCACGAGCTCCAACAGAAATGAAGTCAAGGTAGAACCCAAAATCCCGTAAACTATCAAAATCAGTCCCATTCACGCTTCAAACCCTCCGACTAAACGTTAAAGAGACAGCAACAGTGGGCAGATGAAAATGGACACATCTAAAAAATTTTATCAGCAAGCCTCGGAACAAACAGAAGAGATCCATTCATAAAATTAATTATGAATGACGAAGTTCTAAAATGAGTCATTGACACAGGTTCAACCATAAACCTAATGAAAACAAACCGCTTAAATTTTCCAATTTACAACGAAACACTAAAAGTTCACACCATAAATGGTGTTATTGAATTAAAACAAAGTATAAGATTAGGAGCAAGCAAAATTTGGATGAGTAAACAAAAATTCTATATTCACGACTTCTCAGAGCATTATGATGTTCTGATTGGGAGAGAATACTTTGAAGCATGTCAAGCAAAAATAGACTATGCACAAGGATCCGTAACCTTAGGAGAATTTAACTTTTGTTTAAGATATAATGACGAAGAGGTCGAAGAGGACATGACCACACAAGAGTGCCTTGATCCACCCTCAACAGAGGATAGACCATTTAACTTCGCCATTAATAACGAATTAACAGAAAATAATGAGTATAGGCTAGAGCACCTAAACTCAGAAGAAAAGGAAAAAATTAAAAATGTTGTACATGAATTTCGTGATATCCAGTACCATGAAGGTGACAATTTGACTTTCACTAGTACAATTAAACACAAAATTCTAACAAAGCATGAGGATTTACAAGCGTCCATATAAATATCCTCAAATATACGATGAGGAAGTAAATAAACAAATAAATAAAATAAATCCAAATCCCCTTACTGCTCACCAGTAATAATCGTTCCAAAAAAAAAAAACGATGCATCTGGAAAGCAAAAATTCCGGTTAGTCATAGATTACCGCAATCTCAATGAACTAACTATTAATGATAAATTCCCTATCCCGATCATGGATGAAATATTAGATAAACTTGGAAAATGTCAATATTTTACAACCATTGATCTGGCCAAAGGCTTCCACCAAATTCAAATGGATCCTGCTTCAATACCCAAGACCGCATTTTCGACTAAACATGGCCATTACGAGTACATTCGCATGCCATTTGGTCTTAAGAATGCACCTGCAACGTTCCAACGTTGTATGAACAATCTCTTAGAAGATTTAATTTTTAAGGATTGTCTGGTCTACTTAGACGATATTATAATTTTTTCCACTTCATTGGAGGAACACATTTTGTCGCTACAAAAAGTATTTGAGAAGCTTAGAGAAGCTAACTTAAAACTACAGTTGGATAAATGCAAGTTCTTGAGAAAAGAAACTGAATTTTTCGGTCACATCATCACAACTGAGGGTATAAAACCAAATCCCAAGTAAATACAAGCAATTGTCAAATTCCCAATTCCAAAAAACCCAAAAGAAATTAAATCCTTTCTAGGCTTATCTGGTTTCTATTGGAAATTTAGTAAAACCATTAACACCTAAATTAAAAAAAGGAGTAAAAATCAATATAAATGACAAAGACTACGAATCAGCGTTTGAAAAGCTAAAAGTACTCTTAACATCCGACCCAATTTTAATATACCCTAATTTCCAAAAACCATTTTCATTAACTACAGACGCGAGTAATATGGCAATAGAGCCGTCCTTTCGCAAGAGCATAAACCTATATGTTATGCAAGCAGAACTCTCAACGAGCATGAGATAAATTATTCAACGATTAAAAAAGAACCATTATGTGAGACAAGAACTAATTATGTGGCAGATGCTCTGTCCAGAATCCAATTAAACGAAAACTTTTTAGGCGAAGATACCATTAGCACAAGAGCAACTATACATACTGCTCAGGAAGACAACAGTAACCATTTAAAAACCACAGCAAGACCTCTTAATTATGATAATCGACAAATAGCATATGAAAAAGGAACCGAGAACGAAACAAAAGTTACAAATTACTTTCATAAAACCAATATAAAAACAAGTAAGAGGTTCTAGTCGGGAGCTCCCGACTAGGGGTTACCCTGAACCCTCATATTCCAACACCAAATGCAGCGCGCGCCTATAGATAAAGAGTAGCGGGGAGGCGGCGATAGGCATAAAATGAAAGATAATCGATATATATATACTTTTCTAGAAGCTACATGTCAAGTTTGGTGACTCTAGCTCTTATTATTTACCAAAATTGCTTAAAAAACAGGATTTCGATATACATTTTTATCGATTACTTAGAAATGGGGCAAGTTATCGATTATCGGAAACAAACTCGATCTGCGTAGGAACTAGGAGCACCTACGTCTAAAATTTCAAGAGTCTAGCTCTTATAGGTTCTGAGATCCTTGCGTTCATACATACGGACGGACGGACGGACGGACGGACGGACGGACGGACGGACAGACAGACGGACATGGCTAGTTCGACTCGGCTATTGATGCTGATCAAGAATATATATACTTTATGGGGTCGGAGATGCTTCCTTCTGCCTGTTACATACATTTGGATTTTGCACAAAAACATAATACCCCTTTTACCCATTTTTAATGGGTTCAGGGTATAATTACATACAAAGACATGACTAACGCACATGCCAAAGTATTAATACAAGAATATTTATGCACAAAGAAAAGTGTGCTATACTTACACAATGCAGCAGATTTTCCAATTTTTCCAGAAGCCTACTTAGTCATATTAAGTCCGAATAATTTAACAAAGGCAATGAAAACTAGTAAAAAATTCAATGATCTTCAAACATTTGCAGAATTCAAGGAACTTATATTTAAACAAGTAAGAGGTTCTAGTCGGGAGCTACCGACTAGGGAATACCCTGAACCCTCTTTTAGGTGGTAGCGGGGAGATGGCGATTGGTATAAAATGAAAGATACTTGACATATATATAATATTCTAAAAACAACATATCATATTTGGTGACTCTAGCTCTTATTATTTACAAAAATTGCTTAAAAAACAGGATTTCGATATACACTTTTATCGATTACTTGAAAACGGAGTAAGTTATCGATTATCGAAAACAAACTCGATCTGCGCAGGCACTAGGACCACCTACATCTAAAATTTCAAGTCTCTAGCTCTTATAGGTTCTGAGATCCTTGCGTTTATACATACGGACGGACGGACAGACAGACGGACATGGCTAGATCGACTCGGCTATTGATGCTGATCAAGAATATATATACTTTATGGGGTCGGAGATGCTTCCTCCTGCCTGTTACATACATTTGCATTTTGCATAATAACAATATACCCCTTTTACCCATTTTTAATGGGCTCAGGGTATAAAAACACAAAGAATTATTACATCCAAGAATTGAAAAAACTGTCATTTGGTTCAAAGAAACCCGCTAATTTCCAGATTATCAATATTTAATTCAAAATCTAATAAACGAATGTGAGATTTGCAGAGATATCTATTCTAAATTTGCATCATTAATAGAAATAACAAGTAAGAGGTTCTAGTCGGGAGCTTCCGGCTAGGGGATACCCTGATACCCTCATATGCCAACACCAAATGCAGCTCGCGCTAATAGATAGAGAGTAGCGGGGAGGTGGCGATAGGTATATTATGAAAAATACTTGATATATAAATTAAGATTAAAATAAGAAGTTCTCGCGGATTTTCGTTATAGGACTTTATTTCGCTTTTTTGATTATTTAAGTTACACAAAATTAATTATGGTTTATAAAACACTAGGCCGATTTGCCGTAGTGAGTGAGTTAATTTATGCGCGAGGTCGCTGGGCCGATGTGCCTCAGTGAAAGCCGATTAAAAACTAAATTTACAAAAGATTGATCAAAATTACCTAAGCTATTGTGTGCTTTTCACAATGGCCGCTAGAATGCTTAGCTTGCGCCTCGTGCAAGAACATCCGGCCCAGAGCTTTGTCAGCATCTGTGGCTGGTGTTATATTGCATTTTGCTGACCCCTGTTAACTCATAAGAACATCCGGCCCCTATATCAGCATCTGGAGCTGGTGTCGTTGGCCTCTGTTAACTGCTCCCCTTTTAAGTTAAGGCCGCCCCCGGCCGCTCCTTTTTCGGCGATCACCTTCCTTATCTCCTTGGCGATGAAGTTAAGGGAGACTCAGCACTTCTTGTTGGCCGGTGACGGTTAGAAGGGGAGATGCCGCGATGCCGGGAAACTTACTCTGGACGTTGTTGCGATTGAAGTACTTAGTATCGTTGATCAGAGCCCAATTATTGAACGTGATTAGATTCTTTCCGTGAACCCAAGTCTCAGTACCGTTGTCAGTGCAAACTTTAGCAGGCCGGTTATTGATGATCAGAATTCCGTCATCGACCCATGTGATCGGGTCTAGGTGACTCGGCTACATTTGGCAGTTTGCCAAGCCACCAGCATGCAGCTCTCTGTCACAAGAGCTGGTCGGTGAAAGTTGACAAAAGGTTCCTCCCGGCGTGGAAGTGCAATTCTTAAGGGCAAGCACTTGATCTCCGCACTCAGCTATAATGTCGTCAATTTGTAGCACGGCATTCTCATGCGCAACTGGATACAGCATCACCTTTCTGCAAGCCATTTTGATTTTCGGGAACTTAATGATAAAGTGAAGGGCATTAACAGATGGTAATACTTTTACGGACGCAACGGACATAAGGTCAGCTATTGAAGTACCTGTGGGTTCATCGATCCAAACAGATTTCAAACCTGCGTGATCTAATATATTTGGGCTTATGATATTAATTTTTGCAAGGGTTACAGCGAGCATCAAATTCTGCATTTCCATCAGCAACATTCTATTCCGAGCTAAAAGAGTTTCGTATAAATGCCCGGAATCTATCTGATTCTTTTTTGCAGCTTTTAGTGATGTGTTGACACTTGTAGTGAGTTGATTGATTTGTTCCTGAACTTTTGTGTTGATAGCTACCTGTCTGTTGTTAGAGTTCACCAACTGTAACTCAGTGAATTTGATCTTCTCGAAGTCACTGGCGTCAGGTGTTCCCGCAACTACTTTGAGGTACTGTGCCCAAGAAATCTAAACTTCTTGCCACCCTGTGGTGCACGCCAAGAGCTTCTCACAGATCTCTGAGGTGGGACGCATCTACGCTTAGAAGCTTTCTCATGTGTGACTGCGGAAACATTTCACATAGCTCAATTGTTTCGGTTACCATTTTCTCGTACTCAGAGATGTTTGCTGTGTGCCTGACGAAATTGAATTCCTCCCAGACCTGAACTTGGCCCTCAACAATGGGAATATACTTGGCGTGTGAGTAATTAATCACATGCGCTGCCGCACTTGCAAAAAATAGAAATAGCAGAATCCCGAACCTGCGGAAGACAGACAAAACGGATCAAACTATTACAACGTGTCTTCCTAAAGGTAATGCCAAGTGGCGTAAATATTAAAACTTAAAGGTGAAGCCTAGTGGCTCAAATGTTGAAACTTATAGTTAAATTCAAGATGCATAGAATCGATGTTTTATTTCAGCTCACGCTACTCTACTTAAGGTTGTCCTTGTGGACCACCCTCCCTCCAATGAGAACGGTCGTGCCAAGGTCTGCCTCTACGATCCGTTCTTCACATAAGGGCGTGAGTTTATTGCCAAGCCTGCGGTTTCTTTTTACTAGGACTTTTTCGCCTACTTCAAAGACTCTATTCTGTCGCTGGTCGTTCAGCCTAGCCCGGAGCGCATCTTGTGCACTCCTTAACTTTGCTGATATTTCCCCTTCAGGTTCACCTGAGGGCACATGGAGGGCATCAACAGGTCTCTTGTTGATGACCGAATGTATTGTCTTGTTATACTCAATCGTGGCTAGCATTATGACTTCGACTGAGTCACTGATATTTCTCTCCACTTGAGGCAACGTGCACGCTCGGCTAGAGTGCTATGGAAGCGCTCGACTTGGCCAATGGAGGTGCTATGCAATATGGACTCCGTAGTTGTTTAACAACAGGGTCTTTATCGTTTGGGAATTCATCGAAGGCTCGTTGTCGCAATAAATTGTTCTGGCTCGTGGAAAGAAATTCATGAGCTGCAGTAGTGGAGCTTTTAAGTCCCCGATAGTGCGCGACTGAATTTTAGGGAAATAGTATTCTGATAACACTTGCTTAAAATTTTTTGAGCTTCTCTGTGCGCTCTATTATGTTCGGCAACGAGAATTTCTCTCCTCTCGTCAACGTTGAAGACATCTGCAACTCGGTTTTTGCAGTGCCAGATCTTTGTGCCTGGAAACATGCGAACTAAGCCATCCTGCACCTGTGCTAGTGTGTGCAGGTTGCAATAGAGGGCATTAACTGCATTTGGATTAATCAAGTCAAGGAGTTCATCTAGAAGGGCTGTGCGATCAGTGAAGCTTACTTCATGACGCCTCTTGTCCCCGAAAAGAATGAAGTTGCGTTTGATGGGGACGCGTACCTCTTCAATGACAATTTGATTTTGGAAACAATTGAGGAATCAGTATTCAGCTCGTCAAGAGCGTTGAGCTGTTGTCGCGATAGCGGTTGATGGTCCGTAAAAATGTTAATGTCGTTTACCCCATATAGGTAGTGACGTAGCTTGCTAAGGGCCCAAACTATAGCCAAAAGTTCCCGCTCGTTGGTGGCGTAGTTCACCTCCGGGGGTTTCAATGTTCTGGAAATCATTGAGATGGGGCGACCCTCTTGAGAAATCACTGCCCCTATGCCGCAAGCTGAAGCGTCTGTCGTTGGATCAAACGGCTTCTTAAAGTCAGGGTATCTGAGCATGACGTTTTCTGATGACAAAATGTTGCGTATCTTTTGGAATGCGTGACGCTGAAGCTCAGAGAATTCTACCGGGATGTTTCGCGATCTATGTTTACTTACTGACCCATTCTCGCGCTTTAGAAGATCAGAACTGGGTTTTGCTATTGAGGCAAAGTCTTTGATAAAACACCTATAGTAACTGGCCAGTCCTAAAAATGATCTGATCTCGAATACATTCTTTGGTTCTAGGAACTCCTGAATCGCTTTGAATTTTTCAGGGTCCGTTGTAGCTCCATTACTGATAACCACGAAACCAAGGAAACCTACGCTTTTCTTAAAAAAACGCGATTTTTCTTTGGAGATTCTCATATTTGCCTCGTACAGGCTCTTTAAGACCCACTCTACATGTTGGACATGAGAATTTTCGTCTTTTGAGAAAACGATGACATCGTCAACATAGACATAGCAAGAGTTGCCAATTTGCTCACGCAGAACGTCGTCAACAGTTCTTTGGAAGACGCTGGTCGCATTCTTTAACCCAAAGGGAAGTCGACAAAATTCGTACTTCCCCCCGTTAACTGCAAAGGTTGTTTTTTTACGGACACGCTTTAGCCGGATTTTAGGTCCAATGTCGAAAAGTATTTAGCTTTGCCAAGATTCCCCAAAATCATTGAAATGTTAGGCATAGGGTATCTGTCTGCAATGGTTTTCTCGTTAAGTTTGCGAAAATCCATTACGAGGAGCATATTCTTGTTACCAAACTCGTCCGTCCCCTTCTTGTCCACCACCCAAAAGGGGTTGTTGTAGGGGGAAATAGATTTTTTGATGATACCGTTCTTTAGAAGGTTTTGAATCTCTTTATTAACGAATTCGCCTGCTCCCATGGGATAGGGGTACAGTCGGACATAAACTGGTCGTTCATCAGTGGTCCTGATAGTGGCCACCACTGATGTGTTATAGGGAAGTGCTTCTTCCGGATCCGCAAAGGCCTTATGTTTGCTTTTTAGCATCTTTAGGAATGCATCTTTTACAGCATCGGGCGCGTCGGCGCAGTCATCATTGGTAAAGTTAACATCCGCGCACCTGTGGAGTTCGATTTGTTCAGTTTCTGCGCCACATTTGAGTTGGCCAGAAGAAAGACAAAGCGACACTCCTGCTTGCGTGAGCAAGCCAAGCCCCACAATTCCATCAAATGTGGACAGGTCTGGGAGTAAGAAAAATGTGGCTGTTTTGCCGAACAGAGATATAAGGCACTTATGAGTGATCTTCGTGGTGTCGTGTATAGAATGGGTAGAGAAGGAAGAATTTACTGGGCAGACACCTTTTAGATTTTTATGTGGCCTGATATAATTCATGGAAGCGCCCGTGTCGATGAGAAATCTCATCTGGATCCCTGCTACTCTCCTACTGATGTAGGGCAGCAGGGAGCTTCCCCTACAAAATTGAGAGTATCTGAGTCATACCCGCTACCATTGTCGTCGGCAATTTGCTGTTCTGCTGCTGCTGCAGAGCTAGCATACGTTGAGTTGTTTGATTGACTCTCTGCCTCCTCTTTCCGCTTAAACGCCCAGACGTGGCTGATTTTTTTGAAGGCTTGAGGAGCGCTAGAGTTAACGTAGGCTGGTGCCTGCGATGGTTGTAGAATTTTTGATACAGATGGATCGAAGTCCATTGGTTCCTGTGACCCGCCACCTTTGTTCCACCTGCCACTCTGTTGCTCAAATTGACTTTGTTGCTGTTTCTGTTGTTTAGTGAAGTGAGGATTTTTGGAACCGCTGGGTTGCGGATCCCCCTGCTGTTGACCCCTATCCTGCTGACGGACCTGCGGCCTCGGGGTCACTTTTCGTTCCCTATCTTCTTGCCCTTTAGCGAAGCTAGCGGCAAAGGCGTACCTCTTATGGTTTGCCTCTACCTCTTGCGCTAGAGCTAGGGCCGACGGTAAGTCCTTAGGCTTTGCCAAAAACACGCAACGCATCATCTCTGAACTTCGTACAGAGCCCTTGTGCCATGCTTGGTTCATAGGACATGTTGACCTTATTGGTGAGAAGAGTAAGCTTTTTCTCAACCTCGTCATAGTATTGTAAAATTGTTAATGAGCCCTGTCTTAGGGTGCTCATCACTTGCTCTATGACGTGAATGCCTCTCTTATCCCTGTATGTGAAATCGAGACGGTTTACTATGGCATCAAAATTCATTACTGTGCCAAACTGACCCAAAACGCCGTCAGATGCCCCTCTAATTTTGCTCTTAATAATAATGACCGCCTGGTAGAGGCGTGAGCTGCCGTCGTCTGGCTTGTAAATTTTATATGCCACTATCGCAGCTTGTCTCCAAGAGGCGTACGTCTCTGGTTCATTACTTTGGACGTCGTTTCTGATTTCCACCGGCTCAAATGCCTGCACCGGCGGTGTTTCTATACTACTGGCAGATATTCTGCCTGCCAAATCTTGTATCCGAGCGTTTAAAGAAGCCCTCCGTTCTGCATATATTTGCTTCAATACTGCGCTCTGTGCTTCTAGGGCGGAGGCCACTGCGGCCTGCACCCAAGCCCTAAGCTGCTCAGGCTCCATTCCCATTTTACACCTGTTGTCAGCGATTTCTTGCGGGACGGCTTCTGTAGCATGCGTACATATATATCATATATGTATATACATACATATGAATAAGGCTGCAACACTTTGTTGTTATGCCAACAGAATGCAAACATAAGCAGCGACGTTGTCGCAGCGCGCCTAACGCTAAGTGCCCTCTGCGCATATTCAAGTGCAGACGAAATATGATCCGCACTTGATAACAACGACCGCCCAAATAGCTAAGTCAGCGTTCTCACGCTTGACCGTCGCTGTGTATACATATGTGCGCGCATGACTCTCTCTGACTCTCTTGCTGTATATAATAAGCCTAAAAACCATGTATGTAAAACGGCTGCTCACTGCTTCACGGTGGACAGCTCTAACTCGAAGATTCATATTCAATAAATAACCATCAGAGGAGACTGACGTCTTCTCGTCATAGTAATCAACGAACTGTTATTTAAAATGGGAACTATTATATGGCGACCGTGACAGGACGGATTTCACCGGGCTGCAACAAAAAAAAAACTGAACAACAACACTAGCAACAGCAGTCAGAGCCACAGCAACAACATAAAAGCCGATACTTAAACAACTATAACTATTGAAGAGGACGAAGGAGGCAACAACAACAAGCAAAGGCGGAACAAAAATTAACAAAAAAAGCTGAGTGAGTAGAGTGTAGTGAGTGTTATGAGTCGCGGTGGCTGGGTTAAAAAATTGAATAAAGAAATTGCTCACATTAAGTGGCAATTATATTCACCCAAGGCCAACACACCGTGGAAGGCAACAGCAAGGCTACAAGCCATGCTTGACTTTTATCAGCAACAGCTGAAACAGATAAAAGAAAACCCTACACCACATACTCACTCAGTGAATATCAAAAATATTAAAGTTGTTAATGACAAAACTATAACCACACCACCTCCCAAAAGCAAAGTGCCTCAGTACGTCAAGCAATGCCCAGCAGATTGCCCTGGACCTCTGGACAGCCCACACTGCAGATCGACTTGCCTGGTAAGGCAGTAACCTGTGCGAAGACCGGCACCGGTTCCGCCTGAGCCCATAGGCCCAGGACAACAGCAGCTGAGAAATCAACAAGCGCGAGAGGCACCCCCGCCCCTTGCGCCTTCGAGGGCAGCGTCAGCGCAACCATACTGGTGATGACCAGCTGACGCGGAAGAACAGGAACAGCAGACACCAGCAATAATTTTAAAATATATATATATATTATATTATCGAAACAATTTATGGAAAATTGAGCAGAAAATCTTTTGCCCAATCAGAAGTGAGGCCCATAAAGCCAAACTAAACAAGTAAGAGGTTCTAGTCGGGAGCTCCCGACTAGGGGATACCCTGAACCCTCATATTCCAAGAGAGTAGCGGGGAGGTGGCGATAGGTATAAAATGAAAGATAATCGATATATATATACTTTTCTAGAAGCAACATGTCAAGTTTGGTAACTCTAGCTCTTATTATTTACCAAAATTGCTTAAAAAACAGGATATCGATATACATTTTTATCGATTACTTGGAAACGGGGCAAGTTATCGATTATCGGAAACAAACTCGATCTGCGTAGGAACTAGGAGCATCTACATCTAAAATTTCAAGTCTCTAGCTCTTATAGGTTCTGAGATCCTTGCGTTCATACATACGGACGGACGGACGGACGGACGGACGGACGGACGGACAGACAGACGGACATGGCTAGATCGACTCGGCTATTAATGCTGATCAAGAATATATATACTTTATGGGGTCGGAGATGCTTCCTTCTGCCTGTTACATACATTTGGATTTTGCACAAAAACATAATACCCCTTTTACCCATTTTTAATGGGTTCAGGGTATAAAAATTAGGCAGGTTGCTATGTAAAAAAAAAAAAAAATTTTGTTACACGTCTCAGGCACTGGGTAAATTACCCAGTAGCAAACAAATTAATCCAAATCTTAAATTCCAAATAAATTTGAAATTTTAAAATGAAAACAAAAAATAATAAGTTTTCAGTTCAGTCAGTTTAATTAGAAATCAAAAAAAAAAAAAACAAATTGAATCAAATTAAAGCCATAGGCAGGAAAAATGTTCTATTTATGAATAGTAATGCAATAAGTAAGTTTTCCGAAGATTTTCTAATTGAATCAAATCATAATTCTGAACAGAACTCCAAAATGGGATTATTAGACGTTAAGTCAGTGGATTCCACTGCTAACGTTATAAATAAAGTTGAATCAAACAACACAGATTTAGAATTAACAAATATATTACTGGTAATCATAGTTGTTATAATGTGTGCAAATTGTTTTTATAAAATATATAAACTGCATAACAAATGTCTAAAGAAAAGATTCATGAGCCGAGCAAATGACTTGGACAAAATTTAAATTTGCACAGCACATAATAACAAAATAAAGAACAATGGCCACGAACAACCGACCTCAAAATGGAGAAGAAGCTCATTCGCCAATCTACCCGCTTCCGAACAGCTCAACAACCCCTTCTTTTAACGTGGGCACTAATGTCGGTTGCCTCGATGGAAGCAGGCCACTGGAAGATTTCTACCGGTACTACAACGACATGCTCGCCAGTAATGCAAACCGGAACGGCGCCTCCACCTCGCGGTCAGCCGGTACCCAGCAATGCTCGACTTGGCAACCGCAGCAGTATGATACTGTCAGCACAACGACAGCAACAACCACTACAACCACCGCGTCTTCCAGCAGCGGCTGCAGGACATCTGCCTCATTAGGTACACGCCACGCCGCTTTAGAGCCCATCGGGACCCGCCCTAAAGCCGCCAATCCGACCTCGCAGTCCACCCCGTCTGGCACCCAGAGTTCTTGTGCCACAAACCTCCCTCTGCCATCTATAAAGAACGTAGGTGCTACGCCAGCCTTTCAAGAGCCACTCGTAAATTGGCAAACGGATCCCCCAAAAAAACGGCGCGGGACTACATTGTTGGCCGAAGCCGTTAAAAAGGGAAGCCAGTGAAAAGCCGCAACACTAGCCGCGCTGTAACTAAGCCCGCTACTCCCAGTACCGCTTCGACAAGTAGTAACAGATTTGCTCTCCTTGAGCCTCAGGACGACGCCTCTGTGATCGATGACGCCTCGGTGATCGATGACGATGAGATGGACACTGCCGACTTGGCGCCTCCAGCCCCAGACCAGCAGCAAGCAGCGAAGAAGATATCCAAGCCCAGGCCGATAACAGTCCCTGGTGTCAACGATATCGTTGCAATGGAGCAAACCATCGATCAGGCAGTGGGCCCAGACGCCTATGAGTTCAAGGTCTCTCCCTCCGGCTATCTAAGAATATATGCCAAAGATGCCGACACTCACAGAGCAATTGTCCGCAAACTCACTGAGGTGAGAGTGCAATTTACCCACTTCTGCCTAAAGGAAGACAGACCATACCGCGTTGTGGTTAAAAATCTGGCCGCTTCTACTCCCAGAAGTCAGATCGAAGCTGCCTTCACATCGCACGGCCACACTGTGACGAACTTGTACAACCCGGGCGCCAGACAGCCTACAAATGAAGCCAGTGCAGACTTCACCAACGACTCGCCAAGTCGCAACTTCTGGTTTGTCGATCTCAAGCAGGATAGTAACAACAGGGAAGCGCTGCGACTCAACAGGGTTGGCCGTCAACGGGTCACAATCGAGCTCCCGAGGAAGAACAAAAGCATCAGGCAATGTTATCGCTGTTATGAGTTCGACCACACTAAAAACTATTGCCTCAAACAGCCCAAATGCGGCAGGTGCGGTCAGCCCCATTGGACGAACTCGGAGCAGTGCCAGGCCAGTGAGGGGAACCATGCTGCTTATTATAAAGGATGCAAAGCATACCAGCAGCGCTTGAATGCCAGACAACCGGCCATCAATGTTGCCCCCCCGTCACGACACAACCAACAGCAACCTGCACGGCGCATCAACTCGCAGTTTGTACCCTCCAGAATTGTGCAACAAGGCCTGTCGTATGCTGATGCGTTGCAGGCAGGACGCAAAACTTACCAGCAACCCATGTGCACCAACCAGCTCACCGCTACAACAATGCAGCCACAATACCTACAGCATGGATCTCAGGGGCAAGACACGTCCCTCGGAAGCATCCTCCAAGGACTCCAGCAATCGATCGCAGCACTTAATGCCGCGGTCGCAACTATCCTAGTCAGCATCAAGGAACTGAAGGACGCGCAAGGTCCTCCACAGCTCGGTCTTACCACTCACCGCAAATAATGGCTGCCCAGATGCGCCTCGGATCGTGGAACGCTCGCAGCATCATACAAAATGCAAACGAGCTTAAACTATTTTTGAGAAAACATGAAATAGACATCATGCTCGTCTCAGAAACGCACCTACACGCTGGCCTGTACTTCGCCATGAAGGGATATGCTTGCTACCGTGCGGATCACCCAGCAGGTCGAGCCAGAGGAGGGGCTGCTGTGCTTGTCAAGCAGGACTTGGTACACTACCAACTACAACAGATGACCTCCAGCACCACACAGATGGCTGCTATTATGGTGGGGACTCCTTTGGGTGAAATACCCGTAGCTGCAACGTATCTACCACCAAATCTATCCTGGAGCCGAGCTGGATTCGATTCTCTCCTTGATCAGCTTGGTCATAAATTCATCGTTGGAGGCGACTTCAATGCCAAACACAGGCTGTGGGGAAGCTACAGAGCTGACAACAGAGGCATTGCGCTGCATGAAGCGCTCACCAGCTGCTCAGCCCAGGTCTTGGCCACTGGGAGACCTACCCACTTCCCGTACAACAGGCAAAGTACCCCTTCGTGCATTGACTTCTTTATATACAAGGGCATCCCCAACAGCGTAATATCAGTTTGTGAAGAGTATGAGCTGTCATCTGACCATCTACCACTCATTGCAGCGGTCTCTACGTCTGTTCAGAGGACCCCAAAAAAGCGAAGGCTTGTCACCCTTCAATCGGACATACAACGATTCAAAACTGAACTGAATGGCATGATAGATCTAAACATGCCGATCTTGACAGCCGAGGATGCCGACGTTGCAGTTCAAACCCTGCTGGATCAAGTACATACTGCGGCTGCCAACGCTGCGCCAGCACAAATGTACTCTACGCCTACAAGCCAATTTACAAGGACGCTTCCCCCCATCGTTGAGGGCCTTCTTTCCCTGAAAAAGCGACTGAGGAGGGAGTACGTCCGTACCCAGGACACCAGAATCGACAGGATTTATCGCCGTATCGCCAACAGGGTCAGGAAGGAGTTAACTTTACTGAGAAGAAAAGCCACAGACACCATGCTAGAGGAAGCAACGGCAGACGAGAGCTCCAAATTCGCGCTGTGGAAACTTACCAGTCGATACAAGCGGCAAGCTGCGCCAAAGTTTCCCATTCGACATCCCGATGGCACCTGGGCCAGATCGCCAATGGACAGAGCCGAAGCCTTCGCCTGCAACCTAGAGGAGCGCTTCAAGCCGTTTGAGACCGCATCGCATGGAAGGATACAGCGAGTCGCGCAAATACTGGAAGCGCCACTCCAAATGTCACTCCCTGTATCACCAATCACCTTCCAAGAAGTGAAGCAGGAGATAAAGAGCTTAAAAAGCAACAAAGCCCCTGGGGAAGATCGGTTGGACAACCAGACAATTAAGCTTCTGCCATACAAGGCGGTACTTTTTCTCGTCGCCATTTTTAATGCAGCTCTTCGGCTAGGTTACTTTCCAGTGGCTTGGAAGAAGGCACATATCATCATGTTGCACAAGAGCGGAAAGCCACCTAATCAACTGGAATCCTATCGCCCCATCAGCCTCCTGCCTGCCTTTGGCAAGATTCTGGAAAGGTGCATTCTAAGAAGGATCCTGGATACTCCGGAAATAAAACGCCTAATCCCGAAGTTCCAGTTTGGGTTTCGACTCAAACACGGTACCCCTGAGCAACTCCATCGGGTCACAAACTTTATTTTGTACGGATTTCACAGGAAAGAGTATGCGGTGGCAGCATACCTCGACATCCAACAAGCCTTCGACCGGGTGTGGCACGCAGGACTCCTCTCCAAGATAAAGGGCAAATTAAATCCGCAGCTCTTTAACATCATTGCAAGCTTCCTGAACGAGAGGACATTTCGAGTGGTACAGGATGGCATAACCTCTCATACCAAACGCATAAGAGCGGGCGTTCCACAAGGTAGCGTTTTGGGTCCCACACTATACAGCCTCTTCACGCACGATATGCCCACGGCAAGTGAAATGGCCCTTGTCAGTCGGCAGGATCTCCTGGTGGCTACTTTTGCTGATGACACGGCAATCCTTGCCAAGAATAATTGCGTGTACGAAGCAACGGACTTACTGCAGGAATATCTGAAGCGCTTCGAAAACTGGGCTTGCAGGTGGAATATCTCAGTGAACCCTCAAAAATGTGCCACGATCACTCACACCCTGCGCAAGGACTCCAGCCCCGGACTTTTTCTCCATGGCGAGCTCTTAGAGCAGGTGCGTGACCATAAATACCTAGGGATCACACTCGACACCCGACTTACGTTCAAAAAACACGTCACCGAGGTTACCAACAGCTTGAAAAGCAAAATCAGGCGTCTGAGCTGGCTGCTAAACCCAAATAACAAACTCTCGCTCCGAAACAAAGTACTTATCTATAAAGTAATCCTTGCCCCTGCGTGGCGATATGGGCTCCAGGTTTACGGAATTGCCGCGAAGACGCACCTAGACAAACTTCGTATCATCCAGGCTAAGACCTTGCGAACAATCTCTGGAGCCGAATGGTATATTCGCACACGAGACATCGCAAAGGACCTTAAGGTTCCTATGGTAGGAGACGTTATGAATAATCAAGCAACAAGCTACCTATTTAAGCTCCGCAACCACCCTAACGTCCTGGCAAGGAACCTGCTAAGGAGGCGAAGAAGAAGGAGGCTTAAAAAGTCATATCCAATAGACCTGGCCAAACGCCGCCTTTAATGAAGCTAAATAACATGTACATAAACACACACTATGTAAATATTTAATCTAAGCTATCATTAATCAAAACACACGCTGATAAAAGTTGCTAAACAAGAGTAACAGAAGATTAGCCGTAAATAAAAGAATTTAAATCACAAAAAAAAAAAAAAAAAAAAAAAAAAAAAAAAAAAAGCACAGCACAAACTACAATGATTAATCATAATTGACAATATCATAATAACTAAAAGATACCAATTAAACTAAATAAATAAAAAAATAATAATAATAATAATGAACACACAGCATGATGAATAGTAAGAATATCCCAGAATAATCTTGAAAAACAAAGTAGCTTGTCAATATTATGGAATGGCCAGAACTTTCTGAGCGGATCCAAAATATTAAAACGACATTTGAAAAAGCGTATAAATGTCTAACACAAAATAGACAAACGCATATAGATACAGTTAATAGGCACTCCATAACATTGATCGACAGCTGTAACGAAGCTCGATTATTGATATATCAACATAAAGATGTATTAACCAATGAACATTGGTCAGAAACGTCAAGGTTGCTAATAAGACTGAGAAATAATATACAAACAGTTAAAGACAAGCCTAATTTAAATGTAATACTACCTTCTATTTTGAATACACCTGCAAAGTTGGAACTCGGTGAAAACCTTGAAGTTCGGACTGAGGATATTCAATTAGAAGAAGAAGATTTAACAAATCTAACAATCCCTGCTGTTATCACACTGGATTCCAAAGATATTTTATCCGAAAACGAAGAAAGTGCTGATAATAGCCGTATAATGGTTGACACAGCCGCAGCCCAGAGGGCATATATTCTGATATCTTTCATGATATCCAAATAAATAAGAAGATCAATATTCAAGGCATAGGCCAAGACATAATACAGTCCAAAGGACTGATTTCAATAGAGATACAGCCAAGTAAATACATAATTCCACACGATTTTCACTTAGTAGACTTGCATTTCGCAATACCTTGTGATGGAATAATAGGCATTGACTTCATTAAGAAATTCAATTGCCAGTTAGATTTCAAACCAAATGAAGATTGGCTCATAATGAGACCAAATAATCTAAATTTCCCAATTTATGTTCCAATAACATGCAGTTCTGGTAATAATTCCATTGTTCTACCAGCAAGATCCCAAGTAGTCAGAAAAATTCACCTATCATCAGATGAAGATAGTGTACTAATTCCAAACCAGGAAATTAAAGAAGACATTTATGTTGCAAACACAGTTGCAACAACCAAAAATGCATTTGTCCGATTACTGAATACGACCAGTACCGATCAAGTAGTAGATATTAAAAATTTGTCATATGAACCACTTTCGAACTACGACATAGTTCAAAACAATCCAGAAAATAGAGAAAAAACTGTCTTATCTCAATTAGCTAAAAATTTTCCACCACAATTCAAAAACGAATTGACTAACTTATGCACCCAGTTTAGTGACGTATTCGGACTCGAAACCGAATCGATCACTACCAATAACTTCTACAAACAAAAGCTAAGATTGAAGGATGATGAACCAGTCTACATAAAAAATTATAGAAACCCTCAAAGTCAAATAGATGAGATACAAGTACAAGTACAAAAATTAATCGACAATAAAATAGTCGAACCGTCTGTATCCCCTTATAACAGCCCACTTTTGTTAGTTCCGAAGAAATCTCTTCCAGGTTCTGACAAGAAAAAATGGCGATTAGTAATTGACTATCGTCAAATTAATAAAAAACTGTTGTCGGATAAATTCCCGCTGCCTAGAATTGATGACATTTTGGATCAACTAGGAAGAGCAAAATACTTTTCATGCCTTGATTTAATGTCAGGATTTCATCAAATTGAACTCGAAAAAAGTTCAAGAGATATAACGTCTTTCTCAACAAGCAATGGCTCGTATCGCTTCACGCGATTGCCATTCGGTTTAAAAAAAGCGCCAAATTCTTTCCAGAGAATGATGACTATAGCATTTTCCGGATTAGAACCTTCTCAAGCTTTCCTTTATATAGATGATTTAATAGTCATTGGTTGTTCCGAAAAACATATGCTCAAAAACTTAACTGATGTTTTTGAGAAATGTAGGAAATACAATCTTAAATTACATCCTGAAAAATGTTCATTTTTCATGCATGAAGTCACATTTTTGGGACACAAATGAAAAGGAATCTTGCCTGACGACAAAAAATACGACGTCATTAAAAATTACCCAGTTCCACATGATGCGGACAGCGCCAGACGATTCGTTGCATTCTGCAACTACTATAGACGTTTTATCAAAAATTTTGCCGACTATGCTCGTCACATAACAAGATTATGTAAAAAAGATGTAGAATTCGAATGGACAGCTGATTGTCAGCATGCTTTCGAACATCTCAAATCGGCACTAATAAATCCGAATTTATTACAATACCCAGATTTCAGCAAAGAATTTTGCATAATAACAGATGCAAGTAAACAAGCATGTGGAGCAGTTTTAACTCAAAACAAAAATGGACTCCAACTTCCAGTTGCTTATGCATCAAGATCGTTTACTAAGGGTGAAAGTAATAAAAGTACAACAGAACAAGAATTGGCAGCAATTCATTGGGCAATAACTTATTTCAGACCATATATTAATGGTAGACACTTCAATGTCAAAACAGATCACAGACCATTAACATACTTGTTCTCAATGGTAAATCCAAGCTCAAAGCTAACGCGTATGAGACTTGAACTAGAGGAGTATAATTTTACAGTCGAATATCTGAAGGGTAAAGACAATTTTGTAGCGGATGCGTTATCAAGAATAACCATTCAACAGCTACAACAAATAAATGGATCAAAAAGAAAGTCAATACAAGATATCAAAGTAGACAAAATTCCTGCGCAGGAAAAGAAAAAATAGAATTGCCATGGCAATCTATAGAAAAAGCTTCAAAGCCCAACGTATATAAAGTCATTAACAATGACGAAGTACGTAAAGTAGTGACCTTGCATGTAAAAAATATGCTATGTTTTTTTAAACATGGTAAGAAAATTACTGCAAGATATGACGTTAGCGATTTATATACCAATGGAACTCTTGACTTAGGTCAATTTTTCCAAAGGCTTGAAACGCAAGCCGGTATAAATAAAATCAACCAACTCAAAGTGGCACCGTGGGAAAATATCTTTGAACACGTTTCAATCGATAATTTCAAAAATATGGGCAATAAAATATTAATTTCATTGAGAGTAGCGCTACTCAACCCGGTGGCCCAAATAGAAACAATAAAAGAATAAAAGAAAAAGAAGCTCTATTGTCTATTGTCACACAGGCATCTCAAAAACCTTGGCCAAGGTCAAAAGACATTATTATTGGAAAGGTATGACTCGAGATATTACTGAGTACATACGAAAATGTCCAAAATGCCAAAAATCAAAAGTGACAAGAAAAATAAAAACTCCTTTAACAATAACTGATACGCCAATACACGCTTTCGACAAGGTTATAGTAGACACCATTGGTCCACTACCCAAGTCTGAAAATGGAAATGAATACGCAGTCACATTAATTTGTGATCTGACTAAATATCTAGTCGCGATTCCAATTCCAAACAAAAGTGCTAACACAGTAGCAAAAGCGATTTTTGAGAATTTTATTCTAAAGTACGGTCCAATGAAGACGTTCATTACGGACATGGGAACAGAATACAAAAATTCTATAATAAATGATTTGTGCAAGTATTTACAAATAAATAACATAACATCAACTGCACACCACCACCAGACAGTTGGAACAGTCGAAAGAAGTCACAGAACTTTTAATGAATACATACGTTCATATATATCGGTTGATAAAACTGATTGGGACGTATGGATCCAATATTTCGTTTACTGTTTCAACACAGCCCCATCTATGGCACATGTCTATTGTCCATATGAACTTGTTTTCGGTAAAACAAACAATTTATTAAAACATTTTAATAGCACAGACACCATAGAACCTTTATATAATATAGATGATTATGCTAAGGAAAGTAAATATAGATTAGAAATAGCATATAAAAGAGCTAGAATTATGTTAGAAGAAAATAAGAGAAATAATAAGGAATTATATGATAAAAAAGTAATAAACATAGATATGTATATCGGTAGGAGATAAAGTCCTACTTAAGAATGAAACAGGACATAAGTTAGATCCAACTTATTTAGGACCCTATACAGTAGAAAAGTTAGAAGATAATGATAATATAATAATTAGGGATACTAAAAAGAAAAAACAAAAAGTACATAAGGATAGATTAAAATTTTATAATAATTGAATTGAAAACTCTAATATAAACAAAGAAAATTGTTCGAACAAAATAATACAAAACAATAAAAAGGAAAATGGAATTTAAGAAAAGGAAACTCAAAAAAGAAAGAAAAATTCTTTTCTTTTATAAAAAGAGACAACATTTAAAATAAAATACTAGCACATACATATATTTTTTTTAAATACACATAGTTTTAAACATATACATTGACACATACATATTAACAAAAATTTTTATATTAAAATAATATAAACAAAAAATTAAAAAAAAAACACACAAACAAAAATAATTAACATTAATACTTAAAATAACTACATAAATTACGTTATTTTTAAAAGGAGGGAGATGTAGCATGCGTACATATGTATATACATACATACATATGAATAAGGCTGCAACACTTTGTTGTTATGCCAACAGAATGCAAACATAAGCAGCGACGTTGTCGCAGCGCGCCTAACGCTAAGTGCCCTCTGCGCATATTCAAGTGCAGACGAAATATGATCCGCACTTGATAACAACGACCGCCCAAATAGCTAAGTCAGCGTTCTCACGCTTGACCGTCGCTGTGTATACATATGTGCGCGCATGACTCTCTCTGACTCTCTTGCTGTATATAATAAGCCTAAAAACCATGTATGTAAAACGGCTGCTCACTGCTTCACGGTGGACAGCTCTAACTCGAAGATTCATATTCAATAAATAACCATCAGAGGACAGAGGACAGAGGACAGAGGAGAGTTTATTAAAAATTGCTGATGGATGCAAAATTGTGTTACTCAAAGTAAGTTGGGAACACAATTACTGCAATTTTAATATTTTTCACTTATGTATTTTTGAATTTTATTTTAAATGAACCACGAAAATTGAAAAAAGTTTGTGCCAAATGATGGCCCACGTACATTTTATTTGATCCTAGAAGGGTTGTATGCTCTACGTCTAAAACTACTGCTTCCCACGCTGCAGTCGCGAATGCTTTTTTATGATCCCTCGCCGGTTGGTTTACTTCGCTGCTCAAACCCGCTTGCGCGCTGGTTTGGTGACAAGTCGCTGCCCGAAGAGCTCCAGCGGCTTCGGTGTATCAAAAGGCTTTTTATTGGGCTTGTGCCGCTGACGTAAATTGATGTAGGTCAGGCACAGCTTTTATTGTTTGCACTGGTAGGTTGGGTATTGCAATTAAACAGCGCGAAGAGTCTTGTACTGGTAGATTAGTTCTTTACACTGCACAGCACACAAAATAATTATAGAACAAAATGGTCCGAAAAACGTTGGGCGCCAATTAAGATTAAAATAAGAAGTCCTCGCGGATTTTCGTTATGGGACTTTATTTCGATTATTTGATTATTTAAGTTACACAAAATTAATTATGGTTTATAAAACACTAGGCCGATTCGCCGTAGTGAGTGAGTTAATTTATGCGCGAGGTCGCTGGGCCGATGTGCCTCAGTGAAAGCCGATTAAAAACTAAATTTACAAAAGAATGATCAAAATTACCTAAGCTATTGTGTGCTTTTCACAATGGCCGCTAGAATGCTTAGCTTGCGCCTCGTGCGCTGCCGTCGTGCAAGAACATCCGGCCCAGAGCTATGTCAGCATCTGTGGCTGGTGTTATATTACATTTTGCTGACCCCTGTTAACTCGTAAGAACATCCGGCCCAGTGCTATATCAGCATCTGGAGCTGGTGTCGTTGGCCTCTGTTAACTTATATATACTTTTCTAGAAGCTACATGCCAAGTTTGGTGACTCTAGCTCTTATTATTTACCAAAATTGCTTAAAAAACAGGATTTCGATATACATTTTTATCGATTACTTGGAAACGGGGCAAGTTGTCGATTATTATATTTCAAGTCTCTAGCTCTTATAGGTTCTGAGATCCTTGCGTTCATACATACGGACAGACGGACGGACAGACAGACGGACATGGCTAGATCGACTCGGCTATTGATGCTGATCAAGAATATATATACTTTATGGGGTCGGAGATCCCTCCTTCTGCCTGTTACATACATTTGCATTTTGCACAAAAACCTAATACCCCTTTTACCCATTTTTAATGGGCTTAGAGTATAATTACTTACAAAGACATGACTAACGCACATGCCAAAGTATTAATACAAGAATATTTATGCACAAAGAAAAGTGTGCTATACTTACACAATGAAGCAGACTTTCCAATTTTTCAAGAAGCCTACTTAGACATAATAAGTCCGAATAATTTAATAAAGGCAATGAAAACTAGTAATAGATCTTCAAACATTTGCAGAATTCAAGGAATGAATATTAAAAAAACACAACACACATCCAGGAATTGAAGAAACTGTCAATTGGTTCAAAGAAACCCACTATTTTCCAGATTATCAAAATTTAATTCAAAATCTAATAACCGAATGCGAGATTTGCAACATCGCAAAAACAGAACGCAGGGATACAAAATTAACTTGCGAAATAACTCTGGAAATCGCTAATATCCGGGAAAAATATCTAATGGATTTTTACATAATAGGAGATAAACAATTTTTATCTTGCATTGATATCTATTAAAAATTTGCATCATTAATAGAAATAACAAGTAAGAGGTTCGGGAGCTCCCGACTAGGGAATACCCTGAACCCTCTTATTCCAACACCAAATGCAGTTCGCGCAAAGAGCTCGTTTGAAGTAATATAGATAAATTAAAAAAAGCGCAAAAAGTTCCCTTGGCAGGGTTCGAACTCGCAACTGACCGTATTACTTGCTGACGACTCTAGTCAACAGACAAACCAGCAAAAAAAAAAAAAAGATTCCCCGGTAGGGCTCGAACGCGCGACAGACCGCAACACTTGCTATGCCTGTACTCAACAGCCACACCAATAATTAAGAATTATTGAGAAAAAACCGAACTAAAATAGCATTACAGAAAAAAATCGAAATTACAATGCTGTTAGAATGCGATAGAATCCCAGCGGACCAAACTGTCGCAAATGATATCGCAAACTGGTCAAATGCGAGACTTTACCCGACAAAACTCTCGCAAACGCATCGGGAAACGATAGCAATATGAATCATATGTCGTTCAGTTTGTGGCAGTCAAAGTTTCATTTACGACTGTCGCAAGAAATACGGCTAGCGAGCGATTTCTGATATTTTTTGCGAGCCTTTTCTGATATTTTTCTAACGAGTCTAATAAAATATTTTCTATGATACGTTTTTGATTCAGAATGTCTTTAAAAAAAAATATTTTTTTAGCAGCAATATTAAAAAAATCTCTTAAAAGATATCGCAAAAGGCTCGCATGAAATATGATTTGCGAAACTTTTATTGTTCCATGCCCATTTTGTTCCCGTTAAAAAGGTTTGATGCTGTTTTTTTTTAATATTCATTTTAATTCAAATTGTATTTTAAAAATAAATAACATTTAATTTCACTTAAAATTAAAAGGCATTTTTAAAGCAATCTTATAATTATAAAGAAAGTGAATACATAATATAAAATAATTTTATTTACAACTATTTAAAACAAAACTTAAGCGCGCCACTCTTTCCTGTGCGTAGGAAATATTTTTGAGTCACGCGATCAAAATCGCCGTCTTCCAGCGCAAACTTCTGTTTAAATGCATCTTTAGACATTAACATAATAATAATATTAATTTGCATATACAGAGGTTATAAAAGCAATGCTTACTTCGTATTGCCAATATGGTTCGAAGGCTCTAACACACATTTTTCTCTCTGTGCCACGCCAGGAGCATTGTCTTGCAACGTCATCAGTTATTATCTGGCGCCAGGAACTCATAATAAATTTGTCGTATGTCTTTTCAGCACTTTCGACTAATTCAATGACCTTAAAGAAAATGTGAGATTTATAAGTGAATAGTGACAATATTAAATTTAAAGTTTCCCTACCAAATTTTTAAAGGACTTCTTTTCTTTGAGACATTCTTCAAATGCCTCAAAGTCCCCAAGAGTTTCCTTTGGCGCACTTGGCAGCGTCAATTTCGCCTTGTGCGCCTCTCCGCAAACTCGTCCCTTAATAATGGAAATATCATTTCTTAATGAAATAAGCTCAGCCCCTTGACGGTCAATTTTCCTCATCATCTCATGCATCAAGTTTAATAGTTCTGCAAATATATTAGAAAAAATCTATTAAATATGGATAAAGTTAAAATTTTTTCATTACATTACCGGAATGATTGCATTGGCCGTGTGGAATATTATTTACTTTAATATTTGCTGGATCATTAGGTTATTCTGAATATAGATGAAATAAAAATGAATATAAAATACATAAAATGTAAAATTCTGTCAATATGTTACCCATACTGTATTTTGGACTATTGTCGTATCCTCCTCCATTTTCGATGCCATCCAACACAAAATTGTATGATGAGCTCATTATTATCTGTATTCAGTCAATTAAAGGAAAGAAAGTGTGTATACCATTTTCTTCGAAATGAAATATTTTGCCTGATATTTTTTCAACCTGATGTAGCACTACTTTTGAGTCAAAATTGAGTTCATTGGAAGAGAATTTGCCTACAAAGGTGGAATTTATGGGAAATTTAAAAAATGGCTCTAGGTCACCAACTAATCGGCTATGCAAAATTTTATTGTCAATTTCAATAATCCTATATATTTCAAATTTGTTGCCATCCTTTACGAAAAAAAACTATCGCGATCTTTTAGATCAAAATACCAGTGCTTAAATGAAATTTTACCATTGAAATTTAAAGTTTTTTCTTTAAGAGCAACTTTTAAAATACTGCGTTCAACAGTTCGGTTGTATAATTGCCCCAGAAAGTTTTCAAATGGAAAGGAGCTTATGGTGTGCTGAGAACCATACTGTAAACATTGTTTGCTTAAATGTGTTAAGCAATGAAAATTAAATGTAAGCATCGGAAACATATATAAATTAGGCACTTGGCTTACAAAGTCATTTAGCGAACTGGATGTAAGAGAGTTTTGTGTGACACAATACTCCTTGTAGAGAAGAAGTCTAATTCCTAAGCTAAGTAATACAAAATGGTTGTATAGATTTGAATCTAAAATGTGCTTCAAAACAATGGGTCCGGTATATAATAAAAAAGTACGAAACTCCGTTGCCTTAAATCTGTCGAGATTGTCTAAAGATCTAAATTCTCTATTGAATTCTCTAGGTAAAAATTTTTTGAAGCGTATCAGTTTATTATTAAGAGAAGTTAGGGAGTGTCGACTCAAAGAAAAGGAATGACCTTTGGCTCTCGCTAAAGCCACTAAAACTGATTTTGTGACGCCAAGACAAACTACGTGCATATAGTCTAGTGGAAACTGACTTACTAAATCAATCGGCAAATTTTCAAGAATGAGTTTGCTTTATATGTTTTGGTGCTCTGGTTGAAGACGGTTTCGGAAGCTATAATTGGTTCGTGGAGGATTACAAGATCCTCTGAAAAGTACTCGCCTGTTAAAAGTTTCTCCCTTCTGAACGCAGTAGTTGCATGAGTAAAATCCAGAGTGATATTTCACACCCAAAATGAAGGCACGGGCCGGCGCATCGCAAAAAAATGCTCTAATAGATATTTTAAATTGCGTATCTCGAAACATCATACCCTCTGTGATCAATTCTGATAACTCACAGACAAATTCTTCCAAATAAACATTTGGATTACGGGGTTTGGAATGTAGGTACATATATTCCAGCTACAAACACTGGCTTTGTACCATTGACGTTAGTCAAAATTGGCCATGTTTGTTTTTTTGTGCTTTTACACAATGGAAGCCCGTCTACATTTATATTTAAACTTATATTGGGAGAAAGATAAGTGAAATTGGAAAGGAAATCCAATAACGCGTCTTTTAAGCCATAGTGAATGTACTCGCCTGGAACAACGATTCGTTTCACAATGCCACGTGGAGTACATTTTAAAGTACGTACATCCCGTGGTAAGCCAGTAATTTTTTAGCCCAACAGCGAAAGCAAATCATTGCCTGCCCTTTTGCTGATGTTATTAGCAGACAGCCACTGGGCTAAGCGAGTATTAAACTCGGTTGAACTGGAATGTTCTGTAGATAACAAGTCATTGCTATCTGAAAATAATAAATTTGAATCAAATTTAATTTCTACTTCATTTTCTTTAGCTATCTTAATTTTTTCTGCGACTCGTTTCACATGACGAGCTTCGCAAATATATTGTCTGCTTTTTCTTTTATATGGCATTTTTCAACTTTCCTATTTATATGTGTATTTATTTATAATTGTTTTTAATTTAATAATTGGTCGCGAAAATATTTAATTAGATTCTGAAAGGGAATAGTTTGGTTATTAATTTACACTTGTTAATTACTTACCTCTCTATAGAAATCCTAATTTTACCAAATCACTTATCACTTTGACCACGTGTCTGCTGGCTTCGGCGGACAATAGAAAAGAGAACAAAGGAATTTTTCAACCACAAAAAAACGGTCTGAGTAGGAAAAAACAACAAAAACAACACAGCATCCGAATGCCACGTCGTTTTTACTCTATCGGTCTCATGACAATGTTGCACTCTCTGAGCACGATTAACAATTGAAACAAAAACAACACAGCATTCTCTCTACTGTGCACGCATTTTTATCGCAAGGATCTCACTGCAACGCTCGTGTGCGAGTGTTTTGCGATAAAAATATATCCCACTCGTTTTCTGCCCGCATGCGAGCTCATTTGTGAGCATTTTGCGAGACTCTCGCTAAAGGCTCGCGTGTTGGTCCGCTGGGATGCGAAGCAGACGCGCATGAATGTGTGTACACTTGATGTTTTCGCTAGCTGTGCCATCCAATTGCGCAGTTACATATAACTTTGGTTTTCTCTTAACCGATCTTAATGAAATTTTCTACAGTATATATTATCGTACCATAGAATATTTGTGTATTCTCAAAAAACCAATTGCATTAAAATTGTGGCTTAGATTGGTTGGCAATATAAGTTGGGTTATTAACTTGATTTATAGCTCTGCGGTGCTAGAGGGGAGGTGGCGATAAGTATAAAATGAAAGATACTTGATATATATATAATATTCTAGAAGCAACATATCAAGTTTGGTGACTCTAGCTCTTTATATTTATATTGCTAAAAAAAAAACAGTATGTCGATATCGATTTTTATCGATTGCTTGGAAACGGAGTAAGTTATCGATTATCGGAAACAAACTCAATCTGCGCAGGCACTAGGAGGACCTACATCTAAAATTTCAGGGAGATCCTTGCGTTCATACATACGGACAGTCGGACAGACGGACGGACGGTCGGACAGACAGACGCACATGGCTAGATCGACTCGGCTTTTGATGCTGATCAAGAATATATATACTTATGTCCGACCGATGCTTCCTTCTGCCTGTTACATACATTTGCATTTTGCACAAATACAATATACCCTTTTTATACCCTGAACCCATTGAAAATAGGTAAAAAGGGTATAATGTATTTGTGCAAATGAATGTATCAGGCAGAAGGATGCATCTCCGGCCCCATAAAATTTACATATTCCTGATCAGTATCAACAGCCGAGTTGATTTGACCACGTCCGTCTGTCTGTCCGTCCGTCCGTGCACGTGAACGCAAGAATCTTAGAACCTATAAGAGCTTGAGACTTGAAAACTGAATTTAGCTGTAGATCCTCCTAATCCATGCGCAGATCGAGTTTGCTTATGATAATCGATAACTTACTCCGTTTCCAAGCAATTGATAAGAATCGATATCGAAATCCGGTTTTTGAGCTAATTGGGTAAATATTTAGAGGTAGAGTCACCAAAAGTGATATGTTTACTCTAGAATAGTAAATATATATCAAGTATCTTTTATGTTATACCTATCGCCACCTCCCCGCTTCATCCACATAGCTATAAATCAAGTTAAACAAACTTTTATTGCCCACCAACTTAAGCTACAATTTTAATGCAATTTACTTTTTAAGAATACACAAATATTCTATGATACAATAAGATATACTGTAGATAATTTCATTAAAATCGGTTGAGAAAAACGTGTTTGCGGCACTAGCGCAAATTCCAAGAATTTCTGTTCTTCGAATTCTATCAACAACCTTGCAATTGCGATTGTATTGGTTTCTGTCCACCTATATTTATTTATTTATTTTTTTTCTCACTAAGACTCAGTTTTGGTGTGGCTGTTGAGAAGAGGCTGTGGAAAGTGGTGTGGTATGTCGCGAGTTCGAGCCCTACCCATTAAACTCTTATTGTTTATTTTGGCTGGTGGAGCCAAGGGAATTTTTTTTTAAATTTATCTTAATTACTACAAAAGAGCGCGTAGCGTGACCTAAATTTGTTGTTGGAATAAGAGGGTTCAGGGTTTCCCCTAGTCGGTAGCTCCCGACTAGAACCTCTTACTTGTTACCCATTTTCAATGGGTTCAGAGTATAAAAAGATGAAAGAGTTAGGAGTGGGAACAGACAAAGTAACTAAGGTAATTCAAAAGTCATATTGGTTTCCCAATATAAGGAGGAAAGTGGACGCGCATATACAACATTTTCAGCAAAAAGTAGTAGGCAAGAGGACTTTTATCATAGAATACCGAAAGATAGTATTCCGTTTTAAATGTAAACAGTAAACATAAATGTAAACTTTTTAATGTCAACAGCCACTACATCTGGTGTTGTAAAGTATAAGTTTAATAGTATAAGAAATAAATTTAATAGCACTTAAAAAAAAAGAAGAAGAAACACTTGGTGACGCCGACTAATGAAAATTAATAAGAAACAAGAAAATCGAGTATTATTATATAAAGAAGATTACAAATCAGGTGTGGGGTTACCCAAATGTTCTCTGATAATGCTTTACACCGACATCATCAAGTTGACATAGGAGCTGTGGATCTCAATGCTGAACATTTTTACTCAGGTCAACTTCGGAACAGCCATCTGAAAACGAGCAGTCTGCTGTGTTGCTTAAGGATGAACCTGGCCATGTGGGCCCTCTGATGGCTGGTGCGGATGTTGCAAATTCAGAAGCGAATGGTTCAGATGAGCTGGCGTCCGTGATGAATGAGATCACCTTGGACACTGCTCGTAAAAATCTTGCAGAGCTGAAGGCACGTGTTTTCGAACTTAAAAGCGGAGTTGAGGTACCCGATGTCGAGGCCACCATGCCATTCTTTTCTGAAGATGACCATTTATCAGTTAACATTTGGATTCAAGAGCTGGAAAAAGCAGCGAGTATATATAAACTAGACGATTTTCAATGCTGGTCACTTGCCAACCGGTTACTACGCGGCTCAGCCAAGGAGTATATGATGTACGAAAAGACGAAAGCCTGGATGGAGCTAAGTGATTCTCTAGTCAATCTATTCGTCCTTGCAATGTCCAATCACGAGGTTTTAAAACGATTGCAAAGCCGCTTGCTTGGAAAAGGAGAATCACTTTTAAGCTATTTCATTGCCATGCGAAACATTTCTGAGCAAGGAAAATTTGAGGAAGCAGACGTTGTCAAGTATATAGTTGACGGGCTTGGAGACCGTTCTGGATATACCGCTCCATTGTATTATTGCACCACGTTGAACAAATTGCGTCAAAAATTGATGCGATACCAGACAGTGCAGCTTGAAAATGTAAAAAAAACCATCTACCTTTCAGGGATCTACCATTCTAATGGAGTGCACACCGTCAAATGGGTCATCTGAGCAAGGATTGCGCGCGTCCCAAAAGACTGGAAGGAGGCTGCTTCAATTGTTTTGAAATTGGCCACCAATACAAGCAGTGCCCAAAAAGCGGCAAAATTGCTGTCATGGGTACCAATTATGAGGAGGACGCAAACGATAAAACATTTATCCAATTAGATAGTCTAAGACTAAGTCGCAGACTATCATATTACGGCTACTACCTATTATGGAAAGTAAAGTAATCCGGCCTAGTAGTTCACCGTATGCGTCTACTGTTGTGCAAGTGAAGAAAAAGGATGGAAAAATACTTGGAAGGAAATACTTGGAAGGAAAGACAGTGTTCTTTAGGATAGATTTAAAAAGTGGGTTTCACCAAAGACTGTATAAACACTAAGATGAGTAACGCCTATACATTTGAATGCGACGCAAAATTTCTAGCCTGGCCTTTGATCTGGCCTTTGAGGCTTCGTACGACATGCCTGCCGACTGACTGTTCGATCTCCAAAGACCAGTCGAACGAATGCCGAAGTCGGGCTTGTATGCTGACACGAGCAGAAGTTAGTCGCCAGCCTGCCTTCAGCAAAGCTGGTCGATGGTGCTTTGCGTCGCTTCGTTTTCAAAGTACATTGAGCGAAAAAGTTTAAAACTTACGATCGACGCAAAGTGCTTGTGCTTTATCCATGATATGCATGCTTTATTTAAATGATATATTACTCCAGATACTAACGATTATTTTACAGGAAATTTAAGATAAAATAATTTTTACACAAGGCGCATCTTGTGCAATAACTACGATAAGAAAATATCACACATAGATTGATTTCACTTTTGTTTTTGACAGTGTATGCTCGAGAAAAGTTTTGTCTCAGCCATGGCGTGAAGCACTCTGGTTGTATGCGTGATTATGCTGATAAGACTTTAGTTGTTGTTGTGTTGTTATTCCTACGCTGGCTTTAGCTGGCAAGAAATGATTTGTTAGTTTTCTAGCGCTGATCCGACCTACCCATTTTGTTTTATGAGTGCATGTTGTACTGAGGTTGGCTCCGTACAAATATGTATTTTTAGTCGATGCAATTTTTATATATTTTTTATTAATTATATTATTTTTATTCCCATTATAAAATAAAAAAATTAAGCTTTCAAGTCGGCTCATATTTAGTTTCCTCCTGCCTCCTCGCGGTGTTCCCTGGGTACCGACCATCGGTAGCTAATTTGAGCGGCGACTTTGTTCTTTATAATTCGAACAAAAATAATAAAATATAAAAAAATAAAAATTATTTAAATGTATCTTTGAAAACAACAAATTTGCACTTTTATTTCCTTATTTATTTTGTATTACTTAAAATTAATAATTTAATTAGTAATTTCAAATATAAAAAATTACATAAATATTTGCTCGACTTAAAAATACATATTTTGTACGGAGCAACCTCAGTACACAAAATGCTTCATATATCAACACAAATTTGGGGTAGGTCGTGATCTGCGCTAGAAAACTAAGAAAATTGTTTCTTTGCCAGCCAGAGACTTTGACAGAGCAGTGGATAACAACACATTCAAATATGCTGTTATGTATGTATATTCCACGCATACAAACATAATTGCTTGCACGGCCTTCATAGAGCCGAAGCTGAGAGCACATTCTATTTTTAGCTTTTTCGTTCTCTCGGCTGTGAGAGCGCAATGATACAGAGTTCGTTTTCTTCTCTTTTCAAAATCAAGCCGCTGTGCTTTTGTATACGCGTTCTCTCTTATGTTTTAATCTGGTTTCACCGTGTAGGGGTGGACGAGGAATCGATTAAGTAGACTTCATTCGTGACTCCTGATGGCCAGTTTGAATATCTAAGGATGCCGTTTGGCCTAAAAAATTCAAAGATTATGGTAAGGGCCAGACAAATCGTGGTGTATATGAATGATATTATTTTGGCTACTCACACCATTAAGGAACACCATACAATTATAGCTGAATTGTTAGACCGCCTTGTAAGGTCTAACTTAAAAAACAGATTTCTACAGAAACGAATCGATTATTTGGGATATAATGTTAGTGCTTTAGGAATTTTACCGAATGATGAACATATTAGGGTTATTAAGGAACCAGAAGCACGTAGTTGTAGGGCATTGCATTCGTGCTTAGGTTTATTTTCCTATTTTCGTAAATAGGTTCATTTTCCTATTTTGTTCTGAACTTTCCGCGTTAAGCGAAACCCTTGACTGAATTATTAAAGAGAAGTGGCCCTTTTCCGCTGTCAGAGCAGGGAGAGATTCGTTTGTGACACTGAGATTCGCCCTTGCTACTCCACCTGTGCTATCCATATTTAATCCCAGCTTTGAAACTGAGTTGCATACCGATGCCAGCTCACATGGTTTTGGCGGGGTATTGATGTAGAGACAGTCTGATAATAAATTACACCCTGTTTTTATCTACTCCCGAAAGGCAACGGCCGCCGAGTCTCACTAACATAGCTTTGAACTTGAAACCGTAGTTATAATCTATGCCTTACGTCGATTCCGTGTGTACCTAGGGCATCGCCCTTTCCTGATTATTACCGATTGAAACTCCCTAGTTCAAACCTTGAGTAAAAAGTCTATAAACCCCCGTATCGCGATTGTCATTAGAGTTAGAAGCTCATCATTTTTCGATAGCCAACCGAACTGGTTCGAATATGACCCACGTAGGCGCTCTAAGTAGGCAAACTGAATTGTTGAAAATAATACTGAGGAAACCATCAACCCGTTTGTAATTCCGTATGGTCGTCAAATTGAGAATAACCATAACCCGTGTGAATTTTTAAAGCCGAATGAGAACCTGTGCTATACCCCAACGAATAGTAAGCCGTTGAATAATTCCGAGGAAAACCCGTGTGACCTGGAAGAGTTGAATAATGCAGACATTAAAGCCCGTAATGAAATCACAAAAGAAACTGTGGTTGGAATAGTGGGAGTTACACCACAAGACATCGATTTATAATCACAGACTAAACAAATGAGATGAACAACGGATGTACGTATATTGCGTGAGAAATTAAAGAAAGGTTATGTAGTTTTGGGTTAGTTGATGGCATCTTGTATAAGAGAAATGCTGAGGAAAAGTGGTATGTGTATGCACCAGAACGTACGCAGAATGAATTGATCATCTTTCATCTTTCTTCAGATAACTTTGCCAATGATCTGAAAAGAAAGTACTTGTTTCCCTCAATGAAAGGCAAAATAGAGACATATATTCGAAACTGTCTGCCCTGTATTCTGGACTCAGTCCCTAGAACAGTTCACAACAGAACATTACACAGCATACCAAAAAAGCCTGTTCCGTTTGATACACTTTATATTGAACATTTGGGCCCAATGCCCAGCATTATTTCAAAACGGAAGCATTTGTTAGTAATTATCGATGCATTAACCAAATTTGTCAATTTGCACCCGGTTAATTCTACTAGTACTAGAGAAGTGAAAGCCTCATTGGAGAAATACTTTAAATATTATAGCTGCCCCCGGCGCATTGTATCGAGGCACGTGTTTTACATCACACGAGTTTGTTAGTTTTTCCAAACACAAAGTAGGAGATTTTATTGCGATACGTAATTTGACGACACGGTAGGACCCTGCAAAATGTTTTGTCCCAATGGGGTCACCGACATTGATGATTGTCAGCTCACCCAGTTGCCATATAAAGGAGTTCTTGAATCAGCTAGGCTTAAGTCGTTGATGCATGTGTGTGATAAAACATAAGGTCTTTGTTTGTAAATAATGTCATAATCGGGGCCGATCAAATGTCAGGATTGGCCGAATGTAAACAGTGGACATAAATGTAAACTTTTTAAAGTCAACAGCCACTAGATCTAGTGTTGTAAAGTGTGAGTATAATAGTATAAGACATATATATGTATTTTGAAAATAGAAGTTCGGCACTCTAAAAAAAAGAAGAAGGAACACGTGGTGACGCCGACTAATGAAAATTAATAAGAAACAAGAAAATCGAGTATTATTATATAAAGAAGATTACAAATCAGGTGTGGGGTTACCCAAATGTTCTCTGATAATGCTTTACACCGACATCATCAAGTTGACAAAATTAGAGCTTAAGCAGCTGCTGGCGGAAAAAGAAGTCCCTGTGTGCGACGAAGCGTCTGTCTAACAGTTGCGTACTCTGGTGAAATCAGTAATGGCTGAGGCTGTTGAGACATTGCGTGTAGCCCCGAGTTCGTTAGGAGCTGTGGATCTCAATGCTGAAAATTTTTACTCAGGTCAACTTCGGAACAGCCATCTGAAAACGGGCAGTCTGCTGTGTTGCTTAAGGATGAACCTGGCCATGTGGGCCCTCTGATGGCTGGTGCGGATGTTGCAAATTCAGAAGCGAATGGTTCAGATGAGCTGGCGTCCGTGATGAATGAGATCACCTTGGACACTGCTCGTAAAAATCTTGCAGAGCTAAAGGCACGTATTTTCGAACTTAAAAGCGGAGTTGAGGTACCCGATCGACGTCGCCGTGTAGATGTCAACGATGTCGAGGCCACCGTGCCATTCTTTTCTGAAGATGACCATTTATCAGTTAACATTTGGATTCAAGAGCTGGAAAAAGCAGCGAGTATATATAAACTAGACGATGTTCAATGCTGGTCACTTGCCAACCGGTTACTACGCGGCTCAGCCAAGGAGTATATGATGTTCGAAAAGACGAAAACCTGGATGAAGCTAAGTGATTCTCTAGTCAATGTATTCGTCCTTGCAATGTCCAATCACGAGGTTTTAAAACGATTGCAAAGCCGCTTGCTTGGAAAAGGAGAATCACTTTTAAGCTATTTCATTGCCATGCGAAACATTTCTGAGCAAGGAAAATTTGAGGAAGCAGACGTTGTCAAGTATACAGTTGACGGGCTTGGAGACCGTTCTGGATATACCGCTCCATTGTATTATTGCACCACGTTGAACAAATTGCGTCAAAAATTGATGCGATACCAGACAGTGCAGCTTGAAAATGTAAAAAAAACCATCTACCTTTCAGGGATCTACCTTTCTAATGGAGTGCACACCGTCAAATGGGTCATCTGAGCAAGGATTGCGCGCGTCCCAAAAGACTGGAAGGAGCCTGCTTCAATTGTTTTGAAATTGGCCACCAATACTAGCAGTGCCCAAAAAGCGGCAAAATTGCTGTCATGGGTACCAATTATGAGGAGGACGCAAACGATAAAACATTTATCCAATTAGATAGTCTAAGACCAAGTCGCAGACTATCATATTGCGGCTACTACCTATTATGGAAAGTAAAGTAATCCGGCCTAGTAGTTCACCGTATGCGTCTACTGTTTTGCAAGTGAAGAAAAAGGATGGAAAAATACTTGGAAGGAAATACTTGGAAGGAAAGACAGTGTTCTTTAGGATAGATTTAAAAAGTGGGTTTCACCGTGTAGGGGTGGACGAGGAATCGATTAAGTAGACTTCATTCGTGACTCCTGATGGCCAGTTTGAATATCTAAGGATGCCGTTTGGCCTAAAAAATTCAAAGATTATGGTAAGGGCCAGACAAATCGTGGTGTATATGAATGATATTATTTTGGCTACTCACACCATTAAGGAACACCATACAATTATAGCTGAATTGTTAGACCGCCTTGTAAGGTCTAACTTAAAAAACAGATTTCTACAGAAACGAATCGATTATTTGGGATATAATGTTAGTGCTTTAGGAATTTTACCGAATGATGAACATATTAGGGTTATTAAGGAACCAGAACCACGTAATTGTAGGGCATTGCACTCGTGCTTAGGTTTATTTTCCTATTTTCGTAAATAGGTTCATTTTCCTATTTTGTTCTGAACTTTCCGCGTTAAGCGAAACCCTTGACTGAATTATTAAAGAGAAGTGGCCCTTTTCCGCTGTCAGAGCAGGGAGAGATTCGTTTGTGACACTGAGATTCGCCCTTGCTACTCCACCTGTGCTATCCATATTTAATCCCAGCTTTGAAACTGAGTTGCATACCGATGCCAGCTCACATGGTTTTGGCGGGGTATTGATGTAGAGACAGTCTGATAATAAATTACACCCTGTTTTTATCTACTCCCGAAAGGCAACGGCCGCCGAGTCTCACTAACATAGCTTTGAACTTGAAACCGTAGTTATAATCTATGCCTTACGTCGATTCCGTGTGTACCTAGGGCATCGCCCTTTCCTGATTATTACCGATTGAAACTCCCTAGTTTAAACCTTGAGTAAAAAGTCTATAAACCCCCGTATCGCGATTGTCATTAGAGTTAGAAGCTCATCATTTTTCGATAACCAACCGAACTGGTTCGAATATGACCCACGTAGGCGCTCTAAGTAGGCAAACTGAATTGTTGAAAATAATACTGAGGAAACCATCAACCCGTTTGTAATTCCGTATGGTCGTCAAATTGAGAATAACCATAACCCGTGTGAATTTCTAGAGCCGAATGAGAACCTGTGTTATACCCCAACGAATAGTAAGCCGTTGAATAATTCCGAGGAAAACCCGTGTGACCTGGAAGAGTTGAATAATGCAGACATTATAGCCCGTAATGAAATCACAAAAGAAACTGTGGTTGGAACAGTGGGAGTTACACCACAAGACATCGACTTATAATCACAGACTAAACAAATGAGATGAACAACGGATGTACGTATATTGCGTGAGAAATTAAAGAAAGGTTATGTAGTTTTGGGTTAGTTGATGGCATCTTGTATAAGAGAAATGCTGAGGAAAAGTGGTATGTGTATGCACCAGAACGTACGCAGAATGAATTGATCATCTTTCATCTTTCTTCAGATAACTTTGCCAATGATCTGAAAAGAAAGTACTTGTTTCCCTCAATGAAAGGCAAAATAGAGACATATATTCGAAACTGTCTGCCCTGTATTCTGGACTCAGTCCCTAGAACAGTTCACAACAGAACATTACACAGCATACCAAAAAAGCCTGTTCCGTTTGATACACTTTATATTGAACATTTGGGCCCAATGCCCAGCATTATTTCAAAACGGAAGCATTTGTTAGTAATTATCGATGCATTAACCAAATTTGTCAATTTGCACCCGGTTAATTCTACTAGTACTAGAGAAGTGAAAGCCTCATTGGAGAAATACTTTAAATATTATAGCTGCCCCCGGCGCATTGTATCGAGGCACGTGTTTTACATCACACGAGTTTGTTAGTTTTTCCAAACACAAAGTAGGAGATTTTATTGCGATACGTAATTTGACGTCACGGTAGGACCCTGCAAAATGTTTTGTCCCAAATACCGCGGGCCTAACAAAATAAACCGAGTGCTCCCCAATGACCGCTATGGGGTCGCCGACATTGATGATTGTCAGCTCACCCAGTTGCCATATAAAGGAGTTCTTGAATCAGCTAGGCTTAAGTCGTTGATGCATGTGTGTGATAAAACATTAGGTCTTTGTTTGTAAATAATGTCATGATCGGGGCCGATCAAATGTCAGGATTGGCCGAATGTAAACAGTGGACATAAATGTAAACTTTTTAAAGTCAACAGCCGCTAGATCTAGTGTTGTAAAGTGTGAGTATAATAGTATAAGACATATATATGTATTTTGAAAATAGAAGTTCGGCACTCTAAAAAAAAGAAGAAGGAACACGTGGTGACGCCGACTAATGAAAATTAATAAGAAAATAGAAAAGCGAGTATTAATATATTGTAATGTCGATGGGCAGGAGTTAAAATGAATGCACGTCTTCGTTGTTTGAGTTTGATTTTATGAATGATTTATTCAATATATTCTTATCGTACGCTTAGCCTATGTACATAAGTGCTTAGGCTAAAGCCGCGTAGCTGAGCTGCCGGTTACGCTAGCAGCGAAGCGGCTGCATATATGTATATGTCTTAACAGTATCAGAGAGCGAGAAGGTCTTATGTGCATATATATGTATATATTATTGGCGGTCAGCGTGGGAATGCTGACTTAGCGTAGTTCATAAGTGGGTGATCATATTTCACGCTCACTTGAATTGGTTTTGTTTATTTAATGCAACAAAGTGTTGCTGTTATATTTACGCTGAGTTCTTGGTACAGTGTACCCTCGATATATGCACATACTACATCTCCCTCCTTTTGAAAAATAACGTAACTAAGTGTAGTTATTTTTCTTAAATTTATTGTATATAAATTTTTTGATTTATTATAATTGTAATGTATTTATAATATATTTAATGTATTTTAAAATATTTTTTTTATTTTTTTTTTTTGATATATATATATATATATATATATATATATATATATATTTTTGCATACCTTGGGTAATTCATTTTTATACCCTGAAAAAAGGGTATATTGTATTTGTGCAAAGTGCAAATGTATGTAACAGGCAGAAGGAAGCATCTCCGACCCCATAAAGTATATATATTCTTGATCAGCATCAATAGCCGAGTCGATCTAGCCATGTCCGTCTGTCTGTCCGTCCGTCCGTCCGTCCGTCCGTCCGTATGTGTGAACGCAAGGATCTCAGAATTCTATAAGAGCTAGAGACTTGAAATTTTAGATGTAGGTGCTCTAGTGCCCGCGCAGATCGAGTTTGTTTCCGATAAACGATAACTTGCCCCGTTTCCAAGTAATCGATAAAAATGTATATCGAAATCCTGTTTTTTAAGCAGTTTTGGTAAATAATAAGAGCTAGAGTCACCAAACTTGACATTTAGCTTCTAGAATAGTATATATATATCGATTATCTTTCATTTTATACGTATCGCCAACTTCCCGCTACTCTCTATCTATAAGCGCGCGCTGCATTTGGTGATGGAATAAGAGGGTTCAGGGTATCCCCTAGTCGGGAGCTCCCGACTAGAACATCTTACTTGTTTTTTTTGAGTCTGTTATGAATTAAACATTTTTAACCTATCTTTATGAACTGTTTGTTTTTTTACTCTTATTTCCGGAAATAATTATATTATCATTATCTTCTATTTTTTCAACTCTATAGGGCCCTGTGTATTTAAAATCTAGCTCATGGCCTACTTCATTTTTTAGTAAAATGATATGATTGATGATGATGATATGATTATCTCCTATTGATAGAGTTATGTTCCTAGTTTTTAAATCATATAATTCCTTATTTTTCTGTTTATTTAATTCGAGCATATTTCTTGCTCTTTTGTATGCTGCTTCTAATCTATACCTACTTTCTTTAGCGTAGTCATCTATGTTATATATAGGTTCTATATTACTTATGCTGTTAAAATACTTTGGTAGATTATTAGTCTTACCAAATACTAACTCATATGGACAATAATTATGTGCCATAGAGGGGGTTGTATTGAAGCAATAAACAAAATATTGAAGCCATACGTCCCAATCTGTTTTATTTACTGATATATAGGATCGTATATATTCGTTAATTGTTCTGTGGCTTCTTTCTATTGTTCCAACAGTTTGATGATGATGTGCAGTTGATGTTATATTCTTTATTTTAAAATATTTGCACAAATCATTTATAATTGAATTCTTATATTCCGTTCCCATATCCGAAAAGAACGTCTTCATTGGACCGTACTTGAGAATAAAAGATTCAAATATTGCTGTTGCTACTGTTGCTGCGCTTTTATTTGCGACAGGTATAGCAACTAAATATTTAGTCAAGTCACATATGAGCGTGACTGCATATTCATTGCCTTTTTCTTACTTTGGTAGTGGACCAATTGTATCCACTATCACTCTGTCAAAAGCCTTCATCGGGGTTTCAGTAATTGTTAAAGGGGTCTTAATACTTGTTGTTGTTTTTGCTTTTTGACATTTCTGACATTTCTGGATGTACTCTGTTATATCACGAGTCATACCTTTCCAGTAATAATGTCTTTTGACCTTGGCCAAGGTTTTTGCAATGCCTGTATGACCTCCTTGTACTGGATCATCATGTAGTGGAGACAATATAGCTTCTTTCTCTTTAACATTTGTTAATGTGGTCACCGGGTTGAGTAGCGCTACTCTCAATGTGTTCAATATTTTATTGCCCATAATTTTGAAATTATCTATTGAAACTTTTTCAAAGATATTTTCTCACGGTGCCATTTTCAATTGACTAATTTTTAATATACCGGCTTCTTTTTCGAGCCTTGGAAATAGTTGTCCTAAGTCAATATTTCCATTATTAGTATATAAATCTCCAATATCAATTCTTGGTATAATTTTCTTACCATGTTTAAAGAAACATAGCACTACTTTACGTACTTCGTCATTATTAATGGCTTCGTATACGTTGGGCTGAGAAGCTGTTTCAGTAGATTGCCTTGGCATCTCTACTTTATTGTTTTCTGCGCAGAATTTTTGTCTACTTTGATACCTGGTAGTGACTTTCAGGATTTTATTTTGTATTTCTTTTAGTTCAGATATTGTTATCCGTGACAATGCATCGGCAACAAAATTATCTTTGCCTCTTAGATACTCTACTGTAAAATTATGCTCCTCTAATTCAAGTCTCATATGCGTTAATTTAGAACTGGGGTTTGTAATTGAAAACAAAAATGTTAGTGGTCTATGGTCTGTTTTTACTATGAAATGAGATATAGGGTCTAAATTTGGTGATTGCCCAATAAATAGCTGTTAATTCTTGTTCCGTCGTACTCTTGTTACTTTCTCTTTTGATAAATGCTCTCGATGCGTAAGCTACTGGAAGTTGAGTTCCATTGTGGGCTTGTGTTAGCACTGCACCACAGGCTTGCTTACTAGCATCTGTGATTATACAAAATTCTTTTGTAAAATCTGGATATTGTAACAGAGTAGGCTTTATTAATTGAACTTTAAGACATTCATCAGTCCATTCAAATGGAACATTCTTTTTATTTAATCTTGTTATATGCCTAGAATAATCGGCGAAATTTTTGATGAATCGTCTGTAGTAATTACAAAATGCTATAAATCGTCTAGCGCTATCCGAGTCATGTGGAACTGGATAATATAATATGACATCAAACTTTTTGTCATCTGGTAAGATTCCCTTATCTGTGCATTTGTGTCCCAAAAATGTGACTTCATGCATGAAAAATGAAAATTTTCAGGATGTAGCTTCAAGTTGTGTTTCCTACACATGCCAAAAACACTAATTAAATTGTTAAGCATGTGTTTTTCGGAACAACCGATTACTATTAAGTCATCCATATAAAGGAATGCTTGTGATGGTTCAAGTCCAGAGAATGCAATTGTCATCATTCTTTGGAATGAATTTGGGGCTATTTTCAAACAAAATGGCAATCGCGTGAAGCGATAAGAGCCATTTCTCGTTGAAAAGGATGTTATATCTCTAGAGTTTTCGTCTAGCTCAGTTTGATGGAATCCTGACATTAAGTCAAGGCAAGAGAAATATGTTGCTCTACTTAGTTGATCTAAGATATCATCGATCCTAGGAAGTGGAAATTTATCGGATAGTAATTTTTTATTAATTTGGCGATAGTCAATTACTAATCGCCATTTTTTCTTTTCATTATCTATGGATTTCTTTGGTACTAGTAACAGTGGACTGTTGTATTCTGAGGCTGATAGTTCAACTATTCCATCTTTAATTAGTTTATCGACTTGAGCTTGAATTTCGTCTTTTTGACTATGAGGATTTCTATAATATTTTATATATACAGGTTCATCATCAAGTCCGAATATGTCTGTATATTGACAACAAAGTTCTTTTAATTGTTTATTAAATAGTTTTGGAAAATTTTTAGCTAACTTTGACATAACATTGTTCGTTCTGGTTTCATTATTTATTTCGGATATATCATAATTTGCTAATGGTTCATAATTCAACTTATTTATATTAACCATTTGATCGGTACTAGTTGTATTTAGTAAACGGACAAATGCATTTGCAGTCGTTACGACTGTGTTTGCTGCATATATACCAGGTTGAATTTCCTGGTTCGGAATTAGAATGCTATCTTCATTTGAAGTTAGCTCGATTTTCCGTACAACTTCGGATCTGGCCGGTAACACTATTGTCTTATTACCGGAGCTGTAAGTTATGGGAACATAGATGGGATAATTTAGATTACCTGGTCTTATTATGATCAGATCTTTTGAAGGTGTAAAATCTAATTGACAATTATATTTTTTAATAAAATCTATGCCTAAAATTCCATCACACGGTACAGAAAAAGTTGAATCGACAATATGAAAGTTGTGTGGAATTATATATTTAGTTGTTTGTATTTCTAAAGATGTTAGTCCTTTGGATTGAATCAATGCTTGATTGATTCCCTGAATATTAACTTTATTGTTAATGTTTATATCATTGAAAGTGTCGGAATTTTCTTTAATCAAAGATATATCTGCACCAGTGTCAATCAATAATATTAGTTTCTTGCCTGTAGCTACATTTGTGAATGTTACGAATATATTTACACTAAGATTAATCGAATGAACCTTTTTACTATCTATTGCTGTGTACCTAAGGGCTGTTGGGAGTTTCCCGAAGTATGTTGGGCTTCTCTCACATTATTGTTATTGTTATTGTTGTGGCCTCCGTTTGAGTTACCACGGCCTCTAGAGTTTCCTCTATATTGGCCTCTCTGTCTATTGTTGCCATTATTATTATTATTATTATTATAATAATATCTATTGCCATTATTTTGGTAATTTCCGCGGTTGTTTCCGCGGTTATTGCCTCGGTTGGATCTATTTCTCTGATGCTGCGCAGCATATAGGACTGTGTTTGGATGTCCTATCGAGTCTGTGCAGCTATCGACAAAGACAGTTGTAACATCACTCATGTTATTGAAATTTCGTGATTTCATTACAGACCTGACTTCGTCAATTGTGCTGTTTGCTATGATTGATTTTACAGCAACTTGTAGGCTCAGTTCTTCGGCATATTCTTGCGATACACCGTTTACCATATGTGCTGCTTGCAAAGCCTTTGTCAACTGTTCAACTTCTTGAATATATTGACTTGCTGTCTTTTGCTTTTGCTGCAGGTTAAACAATTTAGCGGATAATGCTTTTGCTGATTCGCATTTTATGCCGCTATTACGTTTGTCTATTATAGCCATAATTGTTTGTTCTGTATTGATTAGGTTTATTAGGCTTACTGCTGTAGTTTCATGTGTTCCTTTTAGTGAATCCACTAAATTAAGAGCATCAATAAAACTTTGTAAATTCTCAGACTTTCCACTAAACTCAGGTATGAGTGAAGAGGCTAGTTTAAGGAATTCTACTTGTGTCATGGCCATGTTTGCAGTTTTTTCTTCAAGTATAAACTCTTGTTTGGACTCAGATAGCTCGGGTAATGTGATTACCGCTGGTATCGTAAGATCGTGTAGATCTTCTTCTTTTATATATTGGTCTGAACCGCTTGCGATGTCAGAATCGATTAATGTCTCTATGTCTGTGTTTGTATCTTCTTCTACTCAAACTGGGGTATTTAAAATCGAAGGTATTGTTATGTCTAGTGCATATTTTGTTTTAATGCTTTTTAGGTTTGTTTTCAACCTATTTAAAAATCTTGATACATACGACCAATGTTGGGTATTTAATTTTCCTTTATTGTCGTGTATCAGTGATCGTGCTTGGTTAAAACATGCAACTAGTGTTGTTGCATGTCTTCTTATAGTTTCATTAGAAATATTCCTATTTTGTGCTAAACACTTGTATGATTTGTCGAATTTTTTCTTTAATATTAATTAATACGGCATTAGTCTTTTGCGATTCCATTTCATTTTTAAAAAAATTCTTGGTTGGTCTATATCATTTTTGAATGTTTACAGGAAATAAGAATGAAATCTTCCTTTGCAGACAGATTTATAAAATAACCAATAAAATTTGCAAAAACATATATAAATTTAATAAGCAAATAGCCATATATTTTAGTTAGTTTGTTTTCTCAATAATGTTTTAAAGCAATTACTGTTACTAATTACGAGTAATTTTACTTAAATTTTATCCAGGTCGTTTGCCTGGCTCTGGTATCGCTTCTTAATGCATCTGTTGTGGTACTTATATAATTTGTATAATAGATGCGCTAGTATTATAATAAAAATTATAACAATAAGTATTGTTATTAGTTTATGGTCGGTGTTTTTGACTTCGACTTTGTTTATTACATTAGCTGTCGAGTCTACCGTTTTTGCGTCAACAATTCCCATTTTGGCTGAATTTTCAAAATTTTCTACTAATTTGCTTATTTCATTAGTTTCTATTGACATACATAAAATTGTTTGTTTGTTTATATTGTTTGGAATTGTAAAAAGTTAGTTTACATATTTTCCTGCCTAGTATTTGCGTGGCTTTACAGGCCGCACTCTAATTGTGCAGATGTTATTCCGCTCAATTTTACAATTTTAAATTTTAATATTAAATTTTATGCATCGCAGTGCATTAAAAAAAATGTTATTGGTGGGCGTTCTTGGAAACGCTGTCGGTTTACTGATCCGGACTAGCTTGTTGCGCTAGTCGAGGCCGGTGCTGGCTGCACAGGCTGCTACTGCTTCTGTGTTGGGGCACCGGTGCAGGCTGCACAGGTGTAGTCGCAATACGGTGAGTATAGCGGTCCCTCGCAGTCACTCGGGCATGTCCTCCTTAGCGTTGGTATTTCCTTTGCTAGGGGTGGTTTACTTTTGATTAGTATTTTACTAATATTTGGGATTGCAGTGTAGGTGGTTGTATGCATAGGCTCTTGTGGCAGGCTCTTTTTCTTTTCTATTAGCAACGATTTTATGTGTTCAAGCTTCACGGTAAGGTATCGTTGCTATTTAGAAGTTTGAGCAGTTTTGCCTTTCGGATTCTCAGGCGTTTTACAACGCCGCCTCTTCTGCCACACATACCACTCTACTTACTGCGTTCAATTTTTAATTTTAAAATTTCTTCTTCTTGGTGTTGTCCAGCGCAGCAACTGTTGCAGAATTTCAAAAATTCTTCTTCTTGGTGTTGTCCAGCGCAGCAACTGTTGCAGACTCAGACCGAGTCACGGTCGCCATGTAATGTCGATGGGCAGAAGTTAAAATGAATGCACGTCTTCGTTGTTTGAGTTTGGTTTTATGAATGATTTATTCAATATATTCTTATCGTACGCTTAGCCTATGTACATAAGTGCTTAGGCTAAAGCCGCGTAGCTGCGCTGCCGGTTACGCTAGCAGCGGAGCGGCTGCAAGTTAAGAACTAAGCATAATTACGTACAATATATTGCCCTAGCAACTAAGTAGCTTCAAAAAGCAATGCTGACGCGCCAGAACTGAGTTCAGCGCTCTGCGCTAAGAAACGGCCAGCAATGGTAAGCTGACACTTCATATTCGAAGTGCCGCGCTGCACTGCATGGAATGCCGAGTCGGCTTGCCGACCATGCTTTGATGGCGTGATGCTTTGAGGCTTAGGGTATTTGTATAATTTGTTTGTCCCCTGTACTTCAGTTCTATATTGTCTCTCAAAGAAGGCTAACGCTGAAATATAATTACTCCGGCACTTGGCCGTCACGCAATAATTCATACTTTTACTACCGAGCCACAAGGCCGGTAACTAAAGGAAGGATAAAGCCTTCCCAACGTAATCTTCGGGCAACAGCACCGGGATATCACCATTAGGAGATCATCACCAGGATACCACCACCAGGGGATCTGGGTCACCATCATCCTAAAGGACGACTTAATATATAATTGACGCCCAACCACTACAGAACCTACCCAGCGAGTTAATGTCATGTAAGTTCACAAGTGAAAAACAACGGCATGACCCAAGTGTGTTAAAGTAAACTTACATCAGTCGCCACGTATATGTAAGTGCATTACATATACACAGAATAAATTTTCTGTTGCATACCCAAATAATAAATAAATATTGCATACTTTCGGCGGAAAACATTTTTTCTGTTGCATACCTAAATAATAAATAAATATTGCATACTTTCGCTATATATAAATTTTTTAGTGCATATCCTAAGGTACTGCTTTACATTTCCATTCCATCTCTTGCGCAGCTTTTTAGAAGGGCGCACATTCCGATTGGCTGACGATGGGTGCAAGTCTTCCATTAAATTAATCGAGGCTGGCGTTCCCCAGGGCAGTGTTCTAGGCCCCACACTGTACTCGATATTTTCAGCGGATATACCAAACCATATGGCAATCACCTCAGTCGATAAAAGCGATATGCTAATAGCGACCTACGCCGACGACACTGCGGTGCTCACAAAAATCAGTTGCATACTACTAGCCAAAAGTGCACTGCAGGAGTTTTTGGACGCATTCCAGGAATGGGCATCGAAATGGAATGTGTGCATAAACGCAGGTAAATGTGCAAACGTGACTTTCACAAATCGAGTGCAGAACTGCCCAGTCGTATCACTTAATGGAAGAGTACTGGATCATTCATTTGCGCACAGGTACTTAGGTGTCATCCTAGACAGAAGCCTTACCTTCGAAAGACATGTCACGTCACTGCAGCACTCATATAGAGCCAAATTAAACAAGATGTCCTGGTTACTCTCCGCCAAAAACAAATTGTCGCTGGAGAACAAGGTCAAAATATACAAGTGCATTTTAGCTCCCAGCCTATTCTATGCCATACAGGTGTACGGTATTACTGCCAAGTCGCACCTGAATAAGATCCGTGTGCTACAAGCTAAGACCTTGAGGATGATCTCTGGGTCCCCATGGTACATAAGGACACGTAACATTGAGCGCGACCTTAAGGTGCCCAAAATAGGTGACAGAATTCAAGTGATTGCCCAAAAATACACGGAGAGGCTAGGAGCTCATCCAAACTGTTTAGCCAGACGCCTAACTACTGCCTGTCACTTATATTAGACTTAATAGTAGACTAAGTAGTATTGTAAATTTTTTAATAAATTTAATTTAAGTTGTTCTTATAATAACAGAAAAATTAAAATAAAGCTATAAAAAAAAAAAAAAAAAAAAAAAAAAAAACTGCCTGTCACCGTACAAGAGTAAGGAGGAGACTCAAACGCCATCACCCTCAAGACCTCCTGAACCGGGTCTTGACATAAATATATCATAATAAAAATTTAGACGATCTCCCCAGTATCACCCCTTAAGCCTCCCCCTTATAAGTTATCTTTAATTCATTGTTATGTCTATCATAAATTATTTTGTTATTTTTAGTTTAATTTTCTGATTAGTTTAAGTTGCCTTGTAAGGTAGCAGGAACTTATCTTGTTAAATAAATTTCATTATTACCTTTAATAAAAAAAAAAAAAAAAAATCTCTTGCGCGACAAGCTCATATTTCTGCCGATCATTTGTGTTCGGCAAAAGAATACTTGTGTAGTGCCAACCAACAGCCAATGAGTTGGGCAGGTGCGTACAGGGACGTGAAACGTGAATACGATAGCGAGGATAGTTGGGAGTCGGAACAAGTTGGTCAGGGAATAGATCAACCATTAACAAGTACCCTGGTAGATAACACCATGGAACCCGCACAGATCCAAGCACTCATTGACAATGCCGTCAGACAGGCATTGGCGCAGCAGCAATCTCAGTTACAGTCCCAGATAAATGCGTTAGTTACTCAAGTGCAGAATTTGCAGGTGGAAGCACCTCAGATCACCACTTATGAGAAAGTATCTGTTAGGCCTGATGTCAGGTGTGATATTCCACTTGACGTTATCAAGTCTGTGCCAGAGTTCACTGGCCAATGACTTCGTAGAATGGAGGCAAGCGGCCCTATCTGCGTACGACCTGTTCAAGCCCTACAACGGCAGCGCTACATATTACCACGCTGTTGCTATCTTGAGAAACAAAATCTTGAGAAAACAAAATACAATACTGTGCTAAATTTTGATGCCATTTTGGCCAGGCTGGATTGCACATACTCCGATAAAACATCGTTGCGCTTGCTCAGGCAAGGCCTAGAAATGGTCAGACAGGGCGATATGCCCCTCATTCAGTATTACGACGAAGTCGAAAGGAAACTGACACTGGTGACCAATAAAATTGTTATGTCACACGAGCAGGAAGGCGCCGATTTGCTCAACGCAGAAGTTAGAAGAAGAAGTTAGAAGTTGTCTTCATTTCGGGTCTTAAAAAATCGCTCAGAGCCGTGGTTTTCCCTGCACAGCCCAAAGACCTACCTTCTGCTTTGGCTCTGGCCAGAGAGGCGGAGTCAAGTATTGAGAGGAACATGTTCGCGAACTCGTACGCCAAGGCTGTGAAGGAGCGGGCTCAAGGGGCTGAAAACAGCAAGGGTCGTTCCCAGAATAAGCAAGGCAGGTATACCAAGGAAGAGCATAACAAAGATAGGAACCCACACTTTGTTAAGCGCCAAAAGGGCAACGCCCAGGAACAGGTTAACAAAGACAATCAAGCGCAGGCCCCACAGCCAATGGAGGTTGACTCATCCTCCAAGTCTAGGCAACGTACCGATTATAGCAAACGTCAGGCCAATGATTCGAACGCCGCTAAGCGGCGTAATTCCTCAGACCGTTCGGCAGGCCCGAGACGACAACGTGTTAATAACGTTGTCCAAGAGGAGCCCAAACAACTCCAGGCAGCGGTCGAAGGGGCGGCGAAAGAGGCGGTTGAAGAAATTGATAGTGACAATGAGTACGCCCCGAGTGAAGACTCAATTCATTTTTTAGGGGGCAATCCCGGTTGCCGTTCATCGAACGACGGTTGGCTGGGAGAACATTAAAAATGCTAATCGACACAGGTGCGGCAAAAAATTATGTCAAGCCCGTAAAGGAGCTAAAGACCATAATGCCGGTCGCCAAAAAAATTTCGGTGAGCTCCATACATGGTTCCACCCAGATTAAGCAAAAGTGCTTGATGAACATCTTCAGGCACACTTCCCCATTTTTTCTACTAGACACTCTCAGCTCGTTTGACGCTATTATAGGCTTCGACTTGTTAACACAGGCCGGAGTTAAGCTTAATCTAGCAGAGAACACTCTAGAATACCAGGGCACCTCTGAGAAACTTCAGTACTACAACTGTGCTGATGTTAATTTCACCAATGTCAATGAAATCAATGACATGACCTGACTCCACTAAAAAGGAGTTTAGGAACATGATCATTAAGAGGAAAAAAGCTTTTTCAACAGCCAACGAAGCCCTACCCTTCAACACCGCTGTCACTGCTACGATTCGTACGGTAGACAATGAGGCGGTGTACTCCAGAAGCTATCCAAACCCTATGGGTGTCTCAGACTTTGTAAACAACGAAGTCAAACAAATGCTGAAAGACGGCATTATCAGGCCCTCAAGGTCCCCCTACAACAGCCCGACTTGGGTTGTTGATAAAAAAGGCACAGATGTCTATTGTAACCAAAACAAAAGGTTGGTCATCGATTTCAGGAAACTGAACGAACGAACCATCCCAGACCGTTACCCAATGCCCAGCATTCCCATGATTCTAGCGAACCTTGGCGATGCTAAATTTTTTACCACCCTCGACCTGAAGTCAGGGTACCACCAAATTTACCTTGCGGAACATGACCGCGAAAAAACATCGTTCTTTGTAAACAGCGGCAAATACGAATTCTGCCGTCTGCCGTTCGGTTTAAAGAATGCGAGCAGCATTTTCCAACGTGCATTAGACGATGTTCTGAGGGAACAAATTGGCAAAACGTGTGACGTGACGTCATAGTCTTCTCAAAAAACGAAACGGACCACGTCCACCACATCGATACTGTGCTCAAGTGCCTAACCGATGCTAACATGAGAGTTAGCCAGGAGAAAATAAGGTTCTTTAAGCGTGGAATACCTCGGCTTCATTGTAAGCATGTAACGCATTTGAACGTCTTCGCAACATTTTGGCATCAGAAGATGTCATACTCATGTACCCGGACTTCAAAAAGCCGTTTGACCTCACCACCGATGCATCAGCTAGCGGCATTGGCGCGGTACTATCCCAAGAGGGTAGACCGAGCCAATGATATCTCGCACCCTGAAACAGGCCGAGAAAAATTATGCCACCAATAAAAGGGAATTGCTGGCTATTGTGTGGGCTTTGGGCAAATTACAGAACTTCCTGTACGGGTCCAGGGAAATTAACATTTTCACTGACCACCAGCCTCTCACGTTCGCAGTAGCAGATAAGAATACCAATTCCAAAATAAAAAGATGGAAGCCATACATTGACCAACATAATGCCAAAGTTTTTTACAAGCCAGGCAAAGAAAACTTAGTTGCCGATGCCCTCTCCAGGCAGAACGTTAACGCCCTGCAAGATGAGCCTCAATCAGACGCTGCAACCATTCACTGCGAACTCTCACTGACCTACACGGTCGAGGCTACGGATAAACCGCTATTTTCCCAAGATGAGCAGCTTAGCCAAGGAAGTCGTTGCAAACTGCAAAGTCTGCACCAAAGACAAATATGACAGGCACCCTAAAAAACAGGAGCTCGGGGAAACCCCCATCCCAGATTACGCCGGCGAAATGTTGCACATAGACATCTTCTCAACCGATCGGAAGCAATTCCTAACATGTGTTGACAAGTTCTCAAAATTCGCGGTCGTACAACCAATACTGTCCAGAACAATAGTTGACATTACAGGGCCTTTGTTGCAGCTTGTAAACATCTTTTTTGCGACAATGAGGCCGCGTTTAACTCTGAAACCATCACCCCTATGCTCAGAAACAGCTACGGCATTGACATTGTGTATGCGCCCCCGCTTGTGGAACGGTTCCATAGCACCTTGGCCGAAATCGCCATATGTCTAAAGTTAGACAAAAAAATCAGCGACACGATAGAATTAATCCTGAAGGCGACAGTAGAGTAAAACAAAACCCTACACTCAGTCATCCGTGAAAAACCAATTGACATTGTTCATGCAGGGTCTAATGAGCGTCGCTCTGGCATCAAAGAAAGGTTGGCGAAAGCCCAACAAGACAACATCAAAAGATGTAATGCTGCCAGACAAAACCGTATTTTTGATGTAGGTGAAAAAGTCTTTTAGAAAAACAATAGGAGGTTAGGAAACAAACTGACCCCGTTATGCTCGGTGCAAACAGTTGAAGCAGACCTAGGAACGTCTGTTCTAATTAAAGGGAGGGTGGTCCACAAGGACAACCTCAAATAGGTTCCCCCTTTACAATAGCTAGTAAGATCAGTTTAATCACCCCTTTTTACGCTATGTTTAAATTTCAGGTTCGCCTTCACGATGCTTGTTACCTTAGCAGCAGCTAATGCTCGGGTCACCGACTTCTCGCATGCCAACTACATCCCCGTTTTGGACGGTGAGGTATTGGTGTTTGAACAAAAAGAGACTGCTTGAGGCACACAAGCAATCTTTCAGAATTTATTAAGTAAGTTTTTAGACGTTGATACAGATCATCTAAGAACCCTGTTGTCCGTACTCAAAGTGCACCACAGATTTGCGAGAAGCTTAGACTTTTTAGGGACAGCCGTGAAGGTGGTTGCAGGCACACCTGATGCCGCAGATTTCCTGAAAATCAAGATCACAGATTCTCAGCTAGTGGAGTCAAATTCTAGGCAAATAACCATAAATTCCGAAACGCAAAGACAGATAAACAGACTGACTGACACCATCAACAAGATTATCCCGAAAAAACGAGTTGGTTGACACCCCACATCTGTTCGAAGCACTCTTGGCAAGAAATAGAATGTTAAATACAGAAATTCAAAATTTAATCCTCACCATTACGTTGGCTAAATCTAATATAGTAAACCCCACGATCCTTGATCATGCCGATCTGAATTCACTTGTCGAACAAGATTTCCCAATAGTTAGCTTAATTGAAGCTTCTAAAATCAGAGTCCTCCAGTCCGAAAACATCATCCATATACTAATAGCTTATCCAAAAGTCAAATTCAGGTGCAAAAAGGCCACCGTCTACCCAGTATCCCACAACCAAACCATACTACAGCTCGACGAAGACACATTGGCTGAGTGCGCAGAAGACACCTTCGCGGTCACTAAATGCACAGAGACCACGCATAACACCTTTTGCGAACGATCCCGGCGAGAAACCTGGGCGCGTTCACTCCACGCGGGAAACACGGCCCATTGCCGCACGCAACCCAGCCACCTGAGGGCGATAATGCCCGTAGACGACGGTGTCGTGATTATCAACGAAGCGACAGCCCGCATCCGAACGGAGAATTGCGCGGAAGTTTGCGTCACAGGAACGCACCTGGTAACCTTCGAACAGTCGGCAACCATCAACGACACCGAGTTCATGAACTTGCGAAAGGCGCTAAGCAAGCAGCCTGGCATTGTGAGGTCACCACTGCTGAACATCGTCGGCCACGACCCTGTATTGAGTATACCCCTTCTACACCGCATGAACAACGACAACCTACGCTTCATCCAAGGCTTCAAAGAAGAGGTGGACGCAAAGGGCTCGCCCAGGATCTGGTTCGCGGCTGGTGTGGTCTTGAACTTCGGAATGTTTGGCTCCCTCATCCTTTTTCTGGCACTAAGGAGAAGACGAGCCTCCATGCAGATGCAGAAGGCGATTGACAACTATGACATGCCCGAGGACGGCCATCATCCTGAGGGGCGGGTAGTTAACAACTAAGCATAATTACGTACAATTTATTTCCCTAGCAACTAAGTAGCTTCATATAAGCAATGCTGACGCGCCAGAACTGAGTTCAACGCTCTGCGCTTAGAAACGGCCAGCAATGGTAAGCTGACACTTCATATTCGAAGTGCCGCGCTGCACTGCATGGAATGCCGAGTCGGCTTGCCGACCATGCTTTGATGGCGTGATGCTTTGAGGCTTAGGGTATTTGTATAATTTGTTTGTCCCCTGTACTTCAGTTCTATATTGTCTCTCAAAGAAGGCTAACGCTGAAATATAATTACTCCGGCACTTGGCCGTCACGCAACTTAATATTTAATTTGCATATATGTATATGTCTTAACAGTATCAGAGAGCGAGAGAGTCTTATGTGCATATATATATATTATTGGCGGTCAGCGTGGGAATGCTGACTTAGCGTAGTTCATAAGTGGGTGATCATATATCACGCTCACTTGAATTGGTTTTGTTTATTTAATGCAACACAGTGTTCCTGTTATATTTATGCTGAGTTCTTGGTACAGTGTACCCTCGATATATGCACATACTACAATATAAAGAAGGTACACAAATAATAAATATAGATGACTATGGACCAATACACACGAAAGATACGACGAAGAAACACATTTGTGGATGCGTGTATAATATTTAGAAGGTTATACGCTCTAAATGATTATTTTAGAGCATATAGCAGGCCAGAAATTATTATTTCAGATAGAGGAACACGTTTCACATCTAAAATCTTCAAGAAATTTCGAAAATATTATTAGACATATAAAGGTTGCGACAGGTTCTCCGCAAGCAAACGGGCAGGTGGAAGGAATTAATAATTATTTAAAAAATTATTAAATTATTTAATTAATTAATTAATTAATAGATGTAGAAAAGAATGCACAGTGGTTCAAAGC